>WNWK01002986.1:115000-185079 GCA_009830355.1 Cherax destructor
GGTTTCCGTGACAAACAGAACAATTCCCCCTGAAAACCAGTCTCATTCACTGATTTATATTTTAGTTGCACAATTCTATGGAAATCACCCGCCAAGTATTGCAGAGTGAGTGTCTAATATTATTAGTGTTTGACATATGCATACATATGAATGTGTATGCATAAGTGCATATACATATGAACAAACACATTTATACACATACATATGCACGAATATACATCTATACATGCATATTACGCGCGCACACACACAAACACACGTACAATTAGGTAAGTACACGTGCGGAGAATGGATTAAGGGCAGCAGAAGAGAAGAGTTGAGCTCCATGGTCTGGAACAATGTGGATCGGAGCTCTTCTCCAGGCTGAGCGACTGACAACCTCAGACTATTTCTACAAAATTGATAAACTGATTATATCATCGTCTCTTCTGCTGTCCATTCTCTGCATTTGGCTGGGAAGGTCTACCGTGTAGACGGAACGTTTCAACACTAAGGATACCCACTTGCACATGTGTCTTACTCATCTCAGAATGGCTGGAAAGTAAAATGATCTTGGTGAGGAAATGATGACGGCAGACTTCATACATAGTTTTAAGAGCAGGTACGATAGAGCCCACGAGGCTAAGAGGGAGTGAATCCAAAGCGTGGCAAGTTGAAGGGCAGGGCCAAGATATGAGAATCGACCCCTGCAACCACAAGTATGTGAGTTTAACTAACATACACACACAATAGAGGATCAGGCGTGTATAACAGGAAGGGAACTGCAATGGATCAGAGAATATCTGACAGGGAGGCAACAACGAGTCATGGTACGAGATGAGGTATCACAATGGGCGCCTGTGATGAACGGGGTTCCACAGGGGTCAGTCCTAGGACCAGTGCTGTTCTTTTCATATGTGAATGACATGACGGTAGGGATAGACTCAGAAGCGTTCCTGTTTGCAGACGATGTGAAATTAATGAGAAGAATTAAATCAGATGAGGATCAGGCAGGACTACAAAGCGACCTGGACAGGCTGGACACGTGGTCCACCAATTGGGTACTCGAATTTAACCCCGCCAAATGCAAAGTCATGAAGATAGGGGAAGGGCAAAGAAGACCGCAGACAGAGTATAGGCTAGGTAGCCAAAGACTGCAAACCTCGCTCAAGAAGAAAGATCTTGGGGTGAGTATAATACCGAGCACGTCTCGGGAAGCACACATCAACCAGATAACTGCTGCAGCATATAGGCACCTGGCAAACCTGAGAATAGCGCTCCGATACCTCAGTAAGGAATCGTTCAAGACACTGTACACCGTGTACGTCATGCCCATACTGGAGTATGTAGCACCAGTTTGGAACCCACACCTGGTCAAGCACGTCAAGAAATTAGAGAAAGTGCAAAGGTTTGCAACAAGGCTAGTTCCTGAACTAAGGGAAGAAAGGTTAAGGGAAATCGGCCTGACGTCATTGGAGGACAGGAGGGTTAGGGGTGACATGATAACGACATACAAAATACTGCGAGGAATAGATAAGGTGGACAGAGACAGGATGTTCCAGAGATGGGACACAGACACAAGGGATCACAGCTGGAAGTTGAAGACTCAATTGAGTCAAAGGGATGTTAGGAAGTATTTCTTCAGTCACAGAGTTATCAGGAAGTGGAATAGTCTGGCAAGTGAGGTAGTGGAGGCAGGAACCATACATAGCTTTAAGACGAGGTATGATAAAGCTCACGGAGGAGGGAGAGAGAGGACCAAGTAGCGATCAGTGAAGAGGCAGGGCCAGGAGCTGCAACCACAATTAGGTGAGTACACATACACACACACACATACATATATACAATAGGCCTAGTGTCTAATCGACATGTGCCTAGGACAAAATGGTAACTAACACACACACACACACATTCATATTTTGTGTTGTTGCATTACAATTTTATGACTATCCTGCACTAGTCATTTTGTTTGCATTGGCGGGGCTTGGACTTCTGGGATTCAGGGATATTTTTCTCTGTGAATGCAGCGACTGAAACACATCTCATATTATTTATAGTGTTCAGCATGCAAACATATAGTATAGGCACATGCATGCATAAGCACAAGTATACTTACGTACTTGTATACATATGCGCACCCACACATACATATAATTTTTGCTGTATTTCCATTTTTTAACCGTTCTACGCTTTTCCATTTGTTTGCATTAAGGTAGAGGGGGAGTTATGAATACAGTGATACATTTGTTGGATCGGGCAGCCACGAAAACACATTTAGTTATTATATTCTTGGGGAAGCCCAAAAACTGTAGGGGTCATGGGGGAATGGGAAGTAATTAGGTTTAATCCAAAGAAAGGTGTCTCAAATTCCTTGGGTCGAGAACCCTCACATCACTATCAAGAAAGAGTAACTCCAATTCCCTTCTCCACTTAAAGGGTAAATTATAGTTGAATGATAGAAAAGACTACTAACACAGTGCATGACTTGGGTAATCACTGTTATAACACCGCTTCAACCCTTAACAATAAAATATTGCAGGACTAAACTGTATTTTACTTGACCATCAGTTTTTTTAATTTGTGTCATTTCTCATTCGAGTTCTAACTTTTCATCTTCCAAAACTAAATTTATTATATTGCTCGTGTGTATCGTCACAAGAACCATGTTCGTGCATAAGATATAAAAGCCACGTTGAGAGGTCGTGGCTTAAATTGAGCTTTCCTGTGTGTCCGCTCCGTAACTTTTCAACATTGACCATAATTTAATGAAAATTCATTACATATTAATTATCAGTAGATGTCATAAAATTCAGACTACTTCTGAATAAGTTCTTGCTTTTATAACATTTCTTAAGGCAACCAACATACTTTAAATAAATCATCTTATGATTTATTTAAAGTATGTTAGTTGTGTTAACTAACTTGGTACGTCGTCCATGGCAACACCAGGCCATGGCACTTGCTCTTAACATCTCGTGATCACCTGGGCGGAGCTGCCCTGTGATTTTGCATCAGTGTTACTTTTATCCAAAGATGAACTCAAAGATTTTGTCAAGATAACCTTCCTTATAGGATTATCGCATTGTTCCCGGTATAATTGGCCGATTGTCTGGGCTGTTCACAGTCCGATAAGTCACTTGAAAAACTGACGAGTCTTGGCAAGCCATACATGCAGTCCAGTGTGTGTGCTCGGCTAGTTGTACTGGTGGTGTGTGTGCTCACCTAGTTGTGGTTGCGGGGGTCGATTCACAGCTCCTGGCCTCGCCTCTTCAACTGGCCGTTACCCGGTCACACTTCCCGCTCCGTGAGCTTTATCATACCTCTTCTTAAAGCTATGTATGGAACCTGCCTCCACTACATCACTACCCAGGCTATTTCACTTCCTGACAACTCTGTGACTGAAGAAATACTTCCTAACATCCCTGTGGTTCAACTGAGTCTTCAACTTCCAACTGTGACCCCTTGTTGCTGTGTCCCATTTCTGGAACATCCTGTCTCTGTCAACCTTGTCTATTCCTCTCAGTATTTTATATGTCGTTATCATATTCCCCCTATCTCTCCTGTCTTCCAGTGTCGTCAAGTCGATTTCCCTTAACCTCTCCTCGTAGGACATACCCCTTAGCTCCGGGACTAGTCTTGTTGCAAACCTTTGCACTTTCTCTAGTTTCCTTACATGCTTGGCTAGGTGTAGGTTCCAAACTGGCGCTGCATAGTATTCCAGTATGGGCCTAACGTACACAGTGTACTGGGCCCTGAGTGTGTGTGTGTGTGTACGTACACTCACCTAGTTGTTGCAGGGGTCGAGTCACAGCTCCTGTCCCTGCCTCTTCACTCGCCGCTACTAGGTGTGTGTGTGTAATAAGATCACAATAAACAGGTGATATCGCAATATGCAAAATAACCATGGTGAAAAAAAATGGTGAATTTACAAAACAGTACTAGCGTAAATAAAGCAAATAAATAAAGCTTGAGATACTTCACGTTTTTATTAGGTAGATAGGTTAGGTTGAGGTGTGTGACTGGAAGTCGGCCAAGCGAGTAAGCAGAGTTAGCTGGATCGACCCAAGGTCGCCGGGATGTGAGATCCCTGTGCTTGACACTACCTTTAGTGTCGTTTACTATACCAGGATATAATTGTATATACTTTAAATTATTTAAAGTTGAAAACATGTTTTTACTTTTTAATGTATAATTGAATTTCGATTAGCCTTAGGTATTTTAAATTCTGATGGTTAAAATTAATTGTTTATGACGCAATTAGCCTTTGGCTGTTGAAGTAATTATAGATGGCATGGAGAAGGGCTCACAAGTGGCTAGGCTAGACAGTTTGCACTGTAAATCACAGAAACTATGCTACAAGTCACAACATTATTATATCCAGTTCGTTGTTATGGATTCGGGTCCATACTTCAACTTAATTTAATACGAATCTACCATCACCCTCTTCACTCCCTGCCATCGTTACAACTTGATTGTATGAGCTAGCCAATTCTTAAAACTTACGCATTCTATATTAGAATAATGGCTTAATTATATTTTATGACTGCTAGAGGATGGTCGACCTATAGCAATTATTATTATTATTATTATTATAATCAAATAGAAGCGCTAAACCACAGGGGTGACCTATAGCAATAATAGTTAAGGTGGTAATGAAAAGTAAAAATTGATGTAGCCAAGAAGAAATGTGTACACACATTATTCTTCAATAATTAAATGCTTATTTTCTTTTCTTTACAGAAACTTGGGGTGCTTCAAAAAACAGTGGAGGACGTGAATGGGCGCCTGGAAGACGCAGAGAAGACGGCAGAATCCTGGGGACCCATTCCTCATGATTCCAACCTCGCAGATCAACATGCTCACAATGTCAGGGTAAGTATTTTGAAGAATGTTCCATTTTCTATTTTTCTTTAGAGAAAAGTAAATGTTTAAATTTCCATTTATTAACTATGTGAGTAGTATTTAAAACTGTATGGTAAAAGTTATACAAGATAGTTACTGGTATATGAAAATATTTTGTACTGTTGGTATTACTACTGTATCAAGTTACTCGAGGTATTTGATAGGTAATATTGGTTTGATTTTCATCGAAATATTCATATGAACGTAAAATATCAAATACATACATACGTATATTTTTTTTAGTAACAGAATATGTACGAGAGTATAATAACCTTAGAGGAAGAGCTTAGATCTAGGTGAAATCCCAGAGTTTTAAAAGTTCAGACCTAACTCCTCTGCACAAAGGAGGCGACCTAAGTCGTAGGAGCTGTTAAGCTCTAATACTGGACAAATGGAGTTAGTGAACTTAGCTTGATACTTCAGTATGTATACTGAATTGTTGGACTTTTGTTTATCTAGCCAATGTTTTGTCCAAAACCCATTTATGAGAGTTTGTTGATGAGTGGTTCTGATTTTAGCAGATTTATTGTATAAAAAAATTGCCGTGCCTATTTAGCAGAAATGACCCATGCTGTTTAGGTGAAACTTGCCACTTCATCTTATTCTGTATGACATCCATACATACATTGCTTGACATCACAATAACCAATATTGTTTGCTTTTTTTTCATTTTTATTATTATTAGTTATTTATTTATAAGGAAGTGTTAAACCCATTTTGGTCATACAGCACCTGAGGAAAGGGGATGATCAGGTTTGTTCCTAAGAAGTGTGGAGAAATTACCTCTAACAAGGAGAGGGGGAGTAAGGGGGTTGTGACCCCCTCCTCCATTCCCACAGTACAAGAGAGGGGCGAGTAGCAAGAGTAGAGTAGGTCACATTCTTTGGATTGTGGTTGTTTCACCTGCATCAAAGTACCTCTCTTCCTTGCTCTTTAAAGGCACCTTAATATGTAATTACAATATATTGTCGTGCATGGAGTTCAAATTGTATTCCTAGCATACAAAATATTGTATTTAGCAAATTAGAGCAGCAGCACACTGCTGATGTATCCATTCTATATGACAGTTAAAGAACAAAAAGTCACAATACCGTGACTGAAACAATACACAAATAACCCACACATAGGTGCTTATGACGACGTTTCGGTCCGACTTGGACCATTTATAAGCCATCAATAAATTTTTTTTTTTTTAATAACTACTACTTCATATTTTTTTTGGGGTGGGGGGCTCTGTACTTTATTTTGCATCACTGCCTATAAGATTCACACACTTGATAATTTTTTATAATGAATTATTTTATAGTAAATTATTTTTATAGTGAATTATTTGTTGTAGATGAAGTTTACATAATTACACTTAGAGTATTAGTTAATAAAATTATCTTATGTATACTTTCAGTATTGCAAAACATGTAAACCTTTTTTTTTGGAAAGTACATATACAGTGGTATACCTTGACTTACAAGTTTAATTCGTTCCATGACTGAGCTCGTAACTCAATTTGCTCGTATATCATTAATCCATTCCAGTCCCCCCAAAAACCACCCCAGGGGCAGGAGAAAATACTTAATTATAACGCTAATATCAACTCTACGGCTTATTTATCTATCAGAATTGATCTAATATGACATAATAAATACTAAAAGTAACATAGAAACATGATATATACTCTAGAATTAATAAAATAGGTCATAATATGGCTAGTGTCCAGGACCAGTCCGAGCATATAAAATCATTACTGCTCCTTCCTATGTGTTCTTTGGTTCTTTGTAAGAGAAAACAGAGTTTTTGAGAGGCTAACTGCATTAGATCCCTAGTGCAGTGATATACAGTGGACCCCCGAGTTTCGTAAAAACTTCACTCCTGAAGTCTGCTCAAGTGCCATTACCGAACGAATTTACTCCCTTAAGGAAAAATTTCACGTAGGTTAGTCTATTTCAGACCCCCAAAAATACACTTCCACAAGAACTTACAAAATTATACTTACATAATTGCACGATTTCCGGGGTATTCGTTAACCGAGGGTCCACTGTATGAATATTTTGGAAGTAAGTTATTGACTTATTTCATGAAGCCCACCATTTATTATTGAAGTAAATGCAATAATATTGATAGGAATCATAAAAAAATTGTTCTACAATTGGCTTGTGGAATATTAGAAATATTCCAAATAGTTTGGGATTTATGTGGGAGTAAAGTGCAAGATATTTTGCAAATGTCAAAAACTTAACTTCATTTTTTGTAGAATAACTAAAGATAATTACACGATTACCTCCAGTGAGAACATCGCACTAGCATTGTTTTATAAGTACATACCAAGTCCGAAAACCACTTTTTGTTGTGCCATTTAGGCCAGGGTTCTTGCCAAATGTCACTTTCAGTAAATATTTTTTTTTCAGTAAATATGTACTTTTTTCTTCGCTCATAACTCGGATTTTGGCTCACAGCTCAAAGCAAAAAATTGATCAAGCGACGGCTCGTAACTCGGAAAACTCGTAAGTCAAGGTACCACTGTACGTATATTGTTTATTAGAGGTGTGATGTATCCTTTTTTTTCTTGGCTCAGACCTGATTACCTCTCATTGTCCAGGCACTTTGACCCCTATGCATTTAGAACTTTCAACAAGTATAATAGTAATCATTATCAGAAGTACATATTCAGAATATATGAAAATACTGTAGTACAGTATATTCTTTTATGTTCAGAAATTCCGTGAGGGCTTGGCAGACCTGCAGCGGGGTGTTGATGATGTCAATGATCAAGCCGCCCGCTTCTCTGCTCACAATGTACCTCTGACCCCAGCAAATTCTGCCAAACTTCATGACCTCAATAACAGGTACTACAGTATAGTCCAAGGAAAGAATAATTATTAAGCAGAGTATAATAAAGCAGTACAGTAATATGAATGAAATTACTGTGACATGTATCTAACAGCACAGTACTACTGTATATATGAAATAATGTCATTGCACAGGATTACAGGAACAGAGCTATGTTTGAGGTGTTGTGTATTCATTTGTCAGTCATATATTGCTATTGTTTTTAATTTTCCTGAACGTTGCTCTGAGGCTCTATTGTTTCACATAAGCCAACCGATCAATGTGATATGGTCCTCTACTGTAGTGTACAGTATGACCCCTGTGGTTTAGTGCTTCTTTTTGGTTATAATAATAATAATAATAATAATTAACTCAAGGGTTATACTTCATCTACATCTTCCCTTTGCCTCCTCACTCAAAATGACTATAGGGTTGCTGTTCCACTAATGTAAAAATGCATACAGGTTCTGTGATTTTTAGAGCACTAGTGTTGAACATTCATGTGATATAGCTATGAAAAAGTGACAATGCATTCCATATGTTGTGATTATTATTATTATAATCAAAAGAAGCGCTAAACCACAAGGGTTATACAGCTGAGGTATGTAAGTATTTCTGGTAGTATATATTTTTTTTTTTTAGTGATTTAACCCTTTTACTGTCCAGACCCTCAAAATTAATATTGCTCTCAGTGTTCACTTAAAAAAAAAAAATCTTCTGCATTGATAGAGAATTTTTTCTGAAGGTAAAGACTCCAAAGAGTATGTAATTTGATGGAAAACTTACGGAATTATGCAGGTGCAAAGTTAGCTGTCTCGCAACAATTTACATATCAGCAATTTTGCCGAATTTGAGTCCTATATAGTCAATTTTTTTTTCCTTTGCTTCAATCGATGACATTCTTAGCTGTTTCACTAGAATGCCTTCTATTCTTTTGATTGAACACAAGAAACTCCCCATTCAGCTATTATAACTGCCCTGTAAAGTGCACAAGTCTGTAATTTGGCAAATTTCTCTCTAATTTAAAAAAATAGCAAGTTCAAAATGTGTAAAATAAGTACGTAATGTAGATATTCCTGGCACGAAAACATTTCCTCTTTTCATTTATCATGTCCCCAGGCCTCGCCTATATTACATATTCCTTCCATTTTTAATTCATAATCACACAAAAATAGAAGATTTATTCTGTTTCCCAGGTAATAAAATAAAACCAGGAATGATTGATCATGGTTTACAGCATCCCAATAATTGAATCATACCTATTAAAAATGTATAAAACAGACTGTCCTTAGAAAAATCAAATATTTTCCATTACTTTGAGCTCCATTTTAAGCTACTTCCAGTCTGAAATCAACTAAAATCATTTCTCTTTCAGTAGTATGTCTTCCATTCTATCAAATGATAACAAGAAATATCCATAAAAGCCATCCTAGATAACACCTCAAAGTCATTATTTCCAGTCAAACACATGGTCAGTCTTACTCTTCCCCTTCTGCACTGCGTGGGGCAGAATTTTTTTTATGCTGTACACACCGTGCAGACCCATTCTCTCATATCTAGGCCAAAATTTACTGTTCACATCTTATCTGAATGAGCTGAGCTCATGTCGTAGAACTACATGAGGGACCCTATTATTATTATTATTATAATCAAATAGAAGCGCTAAACCACAGGGGTCATACAGCGCTGCAATGAGGGACCCTAGCTTCAATGATGTAGTTCTGTGTCTGCGTGGCAACTGAAAGGGTTAAGGTGGGCAGTAATCTATGTGCAGTTTCCAGCTTTGATATATCTCCTGCCTTGAAAGACAGTGTGAGCACATTCTAGTATGTATTCAAGATACTTTAGGATGATTGATTTGAATAATGCAGTACCATCAGTATACAGTACATACGTATATGCAATTTCTCGTTTTAAAAGTTCTCAAGAACCACCCTATTATTTTCTTGGCCTTTGCTGCTATAGCTGTACTGTATTCTTTAAACAGTACAAATCTTTCACATATTTATTTTGTTCTGTGTGATAATTTGTATGCATTTTGCATTCTGTATTTGTTTTGAATTCTTTGTTTTCTTTGTATCAAGCAGTTGGGATTTCTCATCATTTTATAATGTTTTTCTTTGCCAACTGGAGGACTTTTAGAGGTAATCTTCATATTAGTGTTACTATAGTCTGCAAACTATACTAACATTGGCATGAAAGTTACCGCTATAAAAGTCTTCCAGTGGGCAACGAAAAAACATTATGTAAAATGGTGAGAAACTCCAATTGCTTAACTATAGAGAGAACAAATTTGAGACTTATGTTTTAATCTTATGTCTGCTTTTGGATAAGAAGCACCCTTTTTGATCATACTAATTTTGGTATACTAATAGTTTTCATTTTAGTGATGTGTTTTGCATATTAAAGTTTTAAAATATCTATTACTTTTCCACGAACTGTAATAATGATATTGCATTACCCATTGTTGGTTTACTAGCATACTTTTTCTTATAGATGGAAGACATTGGAAACAACAGTGAATGATAGGTGGCGGCAGGTGGCTGGTAGGTCAAGGGAGGTTACTCCGCTCACCCCAGCCCAACTGGCATCCTCAGTCTCTCCCCCCTGGGAGAGAGCTACCACCAGCAACAAAGTGCCTTATTACATCAAGTGAGTTATTACTTCTGTAATTACATAGCTACACAGTTTCTTAATATAAAATACATGTACTGAATACAGATGGTATAGAAATAGGAAATAATAAAAGTATTGACCTAACTTTTTTTTTTTTTTTGCACATAAAATTGTATTGGGGTAAGAAACCGAGATACATCTCTTGATCAGTCTTATGCAAGCAAACTACTATATGTATACAGGCATTGATTTTTTTTAATTAA
Source organism: Cherax destructor (assembly GCA_009830355.1). Lineage (NCBI taxonomy): Eukaryota > Metazoa > Arthropoda > Malacostraca > Decapoda > Parastacidae > Cherax > Cherax destructor. The sequence goes on from WNWK01002986.1 coordinate 125,584, forward strand.
GGTATTTTTAAATTCGGTATTTTTTATATACAGTGGAACCCCGGTTTTCGTTATTTTTTCATTCAAGAATGCTGTTCAAGTGCCATTACCAAATGAATTTATTCCCATAAGGAATAAAGTAGACTAGTCCTTTTAGACCCCCAAAATTACACTTACATAAAAGGGCGAGTTTCGAGCAGGACGAACACCGGGGGTCCACTGTATTTTATATATTTGTACAGTACATGTAGTTTATTTGTAACATTAATGGTTTATTTGTAGCAAGAGTACAATTTAATGCAAAAATTTGCCATAATGAATATGATAATTTTGAAAGAATACCAAGTTAATTTTTTATTACTGTATTGTATAATAGATATATTAAGATAAAAAACTTTGATGCTAACTGCAAATTTTTCAGCCATGACCAGGAGAGTACCCACTGGGACCATCCTGTCATGATGGACTTGCTAGACTCTCTCACAGAGTTCAACCATATCAAGTTCTCAGCTTATCGCACAGCTACTAAACTAAGGATGCTACAAAAGAAATTAGCACGTAAGTTTATTATTACAGTCGCATAAACATTGTATTATTGCTTGATTAAATGACTTTAATATACAGAAATAGTTTAAATAGATTTGATATACAATAATTTATTAAAATTCTGTTAATTCTTTGCTGTTTTAGGCAGTTTTTGTTTTTCAAGTGTTTTATTGATTTTCTGCAAATGCAGTGGTACCTCGGTATACGTCCTTAATCTGTTCCAGGACCTTGGACTTATACCAAACAGGACATATACCAAACAAATTTTCCCATGAGAAATATATGGAAAACGATTAATCCGTTCCCATGAAAAAAAAATCCTATTGTTATTGGCATATTATATATTGATGGGGTTGTATAAAATAATTTAAACACTGCTTAATGCTAAAATACATACATAAATACAAAAGAATTAGATGAAATAAATGCAAATTTAACCTCACTTTACTTTGCTGAAAAGAGTCGAGTGCCTACTAGGATAGTGCTGAGAAGGGAGGAGGAGGAAATGTTATTGTTTGGAAGGAGAGTCCCTTCTCTTTTCTCTGTCTTTTTCCTATTTGGACCTGGTTCAAGCTCACCAGGTTTGACTTTTACTAAAAATCTGTCCAAAGAACTTTGCTTCTGCCTTCTCCTCAGGATGTTTCGGAAATGTGACATTGTCTGGTCATTCCAGACAATGCTATTATGGCTTGTTTGGGCTTTGTTGGGGTGGTACTTCTCTGCAAAGTTTTTGACGTCCATCCATTTGGGAAAGATTTCCATGATTAATGAAGTAGGAGCTTCCTCTATCTCCTCTTCTGAGCCTCCTCCTCAAGTTCCTGCAGCTCCTCAGTGGTTAGCTCTTCCCTGTGCCCCTCCACATCACCAACACTCACATCCAGACCCATGGACCTGCCCAGAGAGACAATATCCTCCACTATAGACAGCCTCAAAGCCCTCAAAGTCCCTTTTAGTCACTGCTTCTGACCACAAATTCCTCCAAGCAGAGTTCATTGTTCTGTATGAAACTTATTGCCAGGCTTTGTCACTGAGAGTTATGCAATGGGCGATAGTAAAGTGATCTTTCCAAACCTCTCTCAGGGTTAACTCTGTGTCAGAGGTCACTTCAAAGCACATCTGGAATAGTGCTTTAGTGTAGAGTTTCTTGAAATGAGTCATGACACATGGTGTCGTGACTCAGTTTGACCCATACAAGTTCTAGCACGAGTCGTATTCCAAACAAAGGTCGTATACCAAGCAAAAATTTTCGCGGCCAAACAGGACGTATACCAAGTTGGACTTATTCCAAATAGGACGTATACCAAGGTACCACTGTACTTTAAAAACTCCTAATGTTATCTCATCTGATCCTATTTACTTTTTCTTATAACATCCAGTAGTAGATTTTATACTTCTTTGGATATTTTAATATCCCCCATTAAGTTAGCTATGTGTGATCCAAATATGATAGGTCTAGAGTACCCTCTTCTGTAAACACACACTAGAATATATTTACACTACAAAAAAAAAATCTTTAACATGAAACTTTAAAAAAAAATAAATGTGCTGCTGATTGAGTACCAAACATTTTTCTTGTGTTTTCATCCGTTTAAGGAAAATGAATTGATATAGTCATAAATCTGGCATCCATCCCAAGTCAAGTAAATGTGAGACAGAAGTGCATAGTTCTCATTAACCCTATAGGGAGATGTTGTCACACTCACCATTTGTCCCTTTTGTACTGCACAATTGCGTATTTTTGCTGCCGTCTACAGCTTGTCCCATGGATCATAATTAGTCAGTAAACACTTTATGTAAAGGAAGAGGAAGTCCCCGTGAAGGATATTGCTGAAAGGCTGGGATGCACCCTACATTCTATCTGAAACCTTAAAAAAAAAGTTGCAAGCAAATTGCCTCATTGCACTGCTTCCATTAGGAAGAGGTGGTCAGGAAGACCATGACATGCACTGATGCTCTTCAGAAGAAAGAAAATATGCTATAGCCTTCAATTACTGGTTAAGATCAATAATATAATCCAGTTAAGTGCTTAACCAGAGAAACTAAAGAACAAACATCCTGATGTTCTTGGAGAAGTGTCAGTGTGCCTTCTTCAACATCACCTGCAAAAAAGATCTGAGGATGCCATGTGAAAGGGCTGCCAAGAAACCCCTTATCACTTGATCCAGTCCTTGTACATTTTATGTACAAGGATTGGATCATGGATAATTGAAGGAAAGTCATGTTTAGTGATAAATGAACTTTGAGTCATCAGGAATGTGTCTTAAGTGGGTTCATCAACCATGTGGCTCAAGATTTAACTACCACTTCAGAATCAAAGTAGTCAGATACCCTGTGTTTTAGTAGTAATGGTGTTTAGGGGTGTTTAGTAATAATGGTGGTCTTTATTTTTTGCCCTAGGGTGATATGATGAATGGAGAGAATTATTTACATGCCCTTGTTAAGAATTATTATTATTATTATTACCATATTTATGGCACAAGCACCTTTGCACATGATGCAGCGTCCTGCCAGCACACCAAAAAAAGTCGAGGATTGGGTGAGACAGCATGGAATCCATGTTTTGTAGTGCCCAAGTAATCTGTTCAAAAATGCTTGGCAGATATTGAAATATGAGATAGCAGACCACCAAATCTCTAGCATTCCAAAGTGGGAGAAGCCTGAAAAAATACATGGATTAACATGTGACTCATTTCCAGATGTCCATTAATTCAGTACAAGAATGGATTAAATAATAATGAAATGATAATCAAATAACAAAATACAGTAGGGTCCCCACACTTATACGGCAGGTTAGGGTCCAGGCTACCGCTGGAAAACGGAACACCATTTGTTTCCACTTATAAATGTCAGATAATAAGTTTACACTAACATATATTAAGTTAGCAATATTATTTATTATAATCAAAAAGAAGCACTAAACCACAGGGTGTTAGCAATAGAATTAACTTAAAAACAATAAAAAGTAAAATATACACACAGTACACTTATTACAGTGGAACCTCGGTTTTTGTTTGCCCCATTTTTCATATAATTCGGTTTTTGACGACTTTTTTCATCAAAATATTGTCTCAGTTTTCGTTCATCACCTCGGTTTTCGTCCACTGTACCGAACGTGTCCGCCTACCCACACAAAGCATCACACGCATGCATTCTGAGTCAGTCTGGCTAGTGATGGTGGTAGTGATTGTGGTAGAGGGTGGTAGTGATTGTGGTAGAGGGTGATAGTGATGGTGGTAGTGGTTGTGATGGTGGTAGAGATAACCTCTTCCCTCCTCGACATCTTCCATACTCCAACAAGAGTCTTCAATAAAGGTAAAAGTGATTTAAATATTCATTTATCCATTTCATTAGTACTTTATATTTATTTCTCATTGTTTTCTGTATGTAAAACTATAGTTATTCTCTATAAAAAAAATTTTTTTTTTTTTTTTTAATATTTTTGGGTGTTTGGAACGGATTAATTGGATTTACATTGTTTCTTATGGGAAATATTGCTTCAGTTTTCGTCGAATTCAGTTTTTGTCAGACTCTCTGGAACGGATTGAAGTCGAAAACCAAGGTTCCACTGTACTTACCTCAAAATATTTGTAGTCTTAATGTAGGGTGAGAAGTGAGTAGTGTTTATTGTAAGAAGTAAGGTGTGGTAGCCAGCCAGGCCATGCCACGACACCCTACCCACACATAATATACTATGACATTTAAAGTGCCCTAGAGCGATAAAATGCATATACAGTGGACCCCCGGATTACGTGATTAATCCATTCCAGAGGGCTTAGCTTAAACCGAATATAACTTAATCCGAATCTATTTTCCCCATAAGAAATAATGGAAATTAAATTAATCCGTTCCAGACACCCAAAAGTATTAAAATAAATATTGTTTACACATTAACTTACACAGTACATGTATACTATATAAATTACCACTAATAAATAAAACAGTATAGTAACTTAGGTTGGTAGACAGCAACCGCCCAGGGAGGTACTACCGTCCTGCCAAGTGAGTGTAAAACGAAAGCCTGTAATTGTTTTACATTATGGTAGGATTGCTGGTGTCTTTTTTCTGTCTCATAAACATGCAAGATTTCAGGTACATCTTGCTACTTCTACTTACACTTAGATCACACTACACATTCATGTACAAGCATATATATATACACACCCCTCTGGGTTTTCTTCTAATTTCTTACTAGTTCTTGTTCTTATTTCCTCTTATCTCCATGGGGAAGTGGAATAGAATTCTTCCTCCGTAGGCCATGCGTGTCGTAAGAGGTGACTAGGATGCCGGGAGCAGGGGGCTGATAACCCCTTCTCCTGTATATATTACTAAATGTAAAAGGAGAAACTTTCGTTTTTCCTTTTGGGCCACCCTGCCTCAGTGGGAAACGACTGACGTGTTGAAAGAAAGAAAGAAGTAACTTAACACTTACTTACCTTTATTGAAGAGTTGTTGATGTGTGGAAGATGGAAGGAGGGGGGAGGAAGGAGTATGCTAGTGTTTGGAAAGGGAATCCCCTTCCATTAACACTGCAGGTACCAAGTTCTTTTCTGGGGTTACTGTCCTTTTTCTTTTAATGCCACTAGGACCAGGTTGAGAGTCACTGGACCCCTCTCTAACCAAAAATCTGTCCAGGGAGCTCTGTGTCTGGCATTTCATTAAAACATCCCTGAAATGGGACACCACATTGTCATTGTACATGTTGCCAGCACGGCCTGCAACAGCTTTGTTAGGGTGATAATCATCCATAAATGTTTGCACCCTGCTCCACATTGCACAAATCTCCTTAATCATTGAAGAAGGCAGCATCTTCCATCTCTCTTCCTCCTCCTCCTCCTCCTCCTCTGGACCATTTTCCTGAACTGTGGTCTGTTGCTGTTGCAGATAAAGCTCTTGCAAATCTGCAGTGGTTATCTCTTCATTGTCCTCCTCCACCAACTCTTCCACATCCTCGCTACTAACATCCAACCCCATGGACTTCCTCAGTGCCACAATTGCTTCCACAACAGGCTCAGGCTCTGGGTCCTGAGGCTCATCCCCAAAACCTTCAAAATCCCTCTCTGGGACACAGTCTGGCCACAATTTTCTCCAGGCAGAGTTCAAAGTCCTGGTAGTCACTCCCTCCCAAGCCTTACATATAAGGTTTATGCAATGGAGGATAGTGAAGTGATCTTTCCAAAACTCTTTTAGGGTCAATTTAGTGTCTGAGGTCACATCAAAGCACTTTTGAAACATTGCTTTGGTGTAGTTTTTTTTAAAGTTTGAAATGACCTGCTGGTCCATGGGCTGGAGGAGAGGAGTGGTATTAGGGGGCAAGAACTTCCAAGTCTTGAGGATGACCAGGAGCATTGTCCATTATCAGGAGGCACTTGAGGCCCAATTCATTTTCCTCAAGATATTTCTTCACACTGGGGCCAAACACTTCATGGAACCAATCAAAGAAAATTTCCCTAGTGACCCCATGCCTTACTGTTAGCCTTCCACATCACACACAAATTAGCCTTAGCGACACTGCATTTCTTAAACACTCTGGGATTTTCAGAGTGATACACCAGTAAAGGCTTCACTTTTTGGCATTTTCTTAAAAAACAGGCCTGTTTTGTCACAATTAAACACTTGTTGGGGTTTAAATCCTTCAGCCTGTACATAGCTTTGAAATTCCTGTACGTACTTTTCAGCCACACTTTTGTCTGAACTGCCTGCCTCACCATGCCTTATCACACTATGTATGCCACTACGCTTCTTAAATCTGTCAAACCAGCCTTTGCTGGCTTTAAATTTCCTCACTTCAGCACTCATTGCAGGCATTTTCTTGACGAGATCATCATGCAACTGCCTTGCTTTTTCAGATATTATTGCCTGCGTAACACTATCTCCTGCTAATTGTTCCTCGTTGATCCACACCAACAACAAAGTTTCCACATCTTCCAGTACTTGCGATCTCTGTTTTGTGATCATATTTGCACTTTTCGCAAACAACAGCTTCCTTGATTTTATTTCCCTTGGCCACAATGGTACCGATGGTTGAATAGGATTTGCCATACAGCCTGGCCAGCTCAGCCACATGCACTCCACTTTCATATTTTGCTATTATCTCCTTCTTCAGTTCTACCGTATTTCTGAGCCTCTTTACCACAGGGCTGGCACTAGGAGCTTTCTTTGGACCCATGGTGGCTTATTTAGCAGTTGCAAGCACTAAAAAAATGGAATAATGACAAAATGTATGGTATGAATGCGTGGGTGGCAGGGGTGGCGCTCACTCACTGGTAAACAATGGCACACTGACTCTGGATGGAGCGTTGTGCCGTCCGAGGGCACGTGTACGTGTCCAAGACAAATAGCATATACCGAACCAATATTTTTACGGAAAAAGGTATCGTTTTCCAAATTTAATGTAATCCAATGCCATCGTAATCCGGGGGGTCCACTGTAGTGTACACTCATTACTTACCTTAAAATATTTGTAGTCTTAATGGTCTTCATATAGGGTGCAAGGTGAATATGTAGTATTTATTTGTTGAAAGTCAGGTGTGGTAGGTATGGTAACTCATCTAGCCACCTCACCCACACAATATACTAGGCATTTAAAGCGCCCTAGAGCGATAAAATGCATATACAGTGGACCCCCGAGTTTCGTAAACCCCGGAAATCGTGCAGTTATGTAAATATAATATTGTAAGTGCTTTTGTAAGTGTATTTTTGGGGGTCTGAAATAGACTAACCTACGTGACATTATTTCTTAAGGATGTAAATTCGTTCGGTAATGGCACTTGAGCAGGCTTCTGGAATGAAGTTTTTACGAAACTCGGGGGTCCACTGTACAGTACACTCATTACTTACCTTAAAATATTTGTAGTCTTAATGTAGGGTGAGAGGTGAGTAAATGAGATAAAAACAAATAAACGAGAGAGAGAGAGAACGAGTAAATGAGAGAGGACAGAACCGCAGAGTATGTAAACAAACAGACGAATACAGCTGGTGGGTTGATACATGTTCATTTCCATATTTCCAAGTTGTCTCCATGTTTGTACAGTAGAATAAATAGGTTAGATGAATACATGAGTGGGTGTGAGTTGGACCTGACTAGCTTGTGCTAATAGGTCTGATGTCATACTCTTTCCTTAAGTTAATGTGACCTGGACCTGACTAGGTTGGGTCAGTGGCTTAAGCTGGTAGGTGACTTGGACCTGCTTCGCCTGGGCCAGTAGGCCTGCTGCAGTGTTTGTTCTTTCTTAATGTTCTTAAATTTTTTTGGGGCTTTAGACATCTTTTTTAAAACTTAATGGTGTGTCTGTTCAGTCAGAACCTCATAGTATTTGTTGAAAAGAAATACGAATATTGTTCTTTTTAATAAAATGCGGTATGAGAGTACTGCATTTCATTTTCTAATGAGGTGTACCTGTAAGCTGATAAAAGACTGGACTAATAGTCAAAGTTCCTGTTAGTTGGCCATCGTATTACAAGGACCTATTTCAGGATAAATTTTCCTATTTTCTACTGACAAACAGTGCTTCTTTACAGCCCTTTCTCTCCTTACATCTATTTATTCATTTGTTGCTCAATTTAATGTCACTAAATTGTCATTCTTCCTCTATTGGTTCAATCTTTTTTTTCTGAAAACCACCTTCCACTAAACAATTCTGTATCGTTTTATTTTTTCTTCTTTTTGGATTAAACTGATGGGTTTGATTTTTGTACATTCTGCAGAGCACTTTGCATAGGTTGTATTACTTTATTTCATTTTAATTTTCTGAAATACTGTCCATCATATTTACCTTTCTTTGTCTCCAAATTTGTATTTAGCAACATTAATTATTGCCAGTAAAGTATGATTGCTCTTTAAAAGTGGTTTAGATGGTTTGTTGAAAATTTATCCTTTTTATTTTATTTTTAAGGAAATGCATTACCAGTCTAGCATTGTTGTGCTGCCATCTCTTACTCAACTCACTTTTTTAATAGTGTATGTATGTGATTGTACATTTTTTTCTATCTAAGTTTTGTTTTAAACAGTGGATCGTGCAAAAATGCAGATGGCCACAGACATATTTGATGAACATGGCTTACGAGGCCAAAACGACCGCTTGATCGATGTTGGCGACATGGTGGTGGTGCTTTCTGCTCTGTATGCCAATATATCAGCTGATCATCCTGATGTCAACACAACTCTAGCAATGGATCTTTGCCTCAACTGGCTTCTGAATGTGTATGATAGCCAGAGAACAGGACAGATGAGAGTACTCTCATTCAAGATTGGGCTTGTATGTCTTTGTAGAGGTCATCTGGAAGAAAAATATAGATGTAAGTTATATTAGAATATTTAACATAACACAAAGCCACATGGTAAACATAAACTAAGAAAAACTATTTTCACCTACAACCGAGGTCTTCATCAGACTGTTGTTGGCTGAAATATACAGTATCCTTCTTACCTTATGATTTATTTTCTTCATGCAAGTTTATTTGTGCCATTGCCCACTGCTAATGCACTTTTGTATTTGGATACTGTGGATTAGTAATCTATGTTGATAAATTTTGAAAATCATTGTTTTCAAAATAATTTGCTTTAATAAAGAAATTTAACTGCAAGGAATCTTAATATGATTTATCATAATTTATTTACTGAATTATATTGTGAAAGTAAGATAGTTGAAAATTTATTTATTCCTGATTGAAAAATTCTATTTTTTAATATGAGGTAAAATTTATTGTGATTCCAAGGAAAACAGTATGTAGAAAACCTGCATATAGCAAAAGAAGACCTTTTGTTATAACAGCATTTCATAATAATGTTGGTAGAATTACCAACACTATAACAGCATTTCACCTGCTAGAGGTAGTATTATAAAAGTTTGCCAAAATCACGTGTAATTGAAATGTAATAATAAAAGTTCTTCTTTTACTATATGTATCTCTTGTAAATACTTGTCACCTGTCATCCATGCAAAAACAATGTGCTGAATAAAATACGTATATAGAAGCCTTCATAAAAAAATAATTGCTTTTTATAATAGTAGCAGAAAATTATGTTGCAGTATAAAGGATTTTGAATAAATTTCAGACATGTTCCGCTTGATTGCGGATCCAAACCGCCTTGTGGATCAGAGGAAGCTTGGTCTATTGCTGCACGATTGTGTACAAGTTCCTCGTCAGCTTGGGGAGGTAGCTGCATTTGGTGGGTCTAATATTGAGCCATCTGTACGCAGTTGCTTTACTAAGGCTGGGAAAGATAGAGAAACAATTGAGGTAAGATCTGATTTTTAATATAATTGAACATGTTACTGTAGTAATAAGTTTGAATTATACCAATAAATATAGGCTAATGTGAGTGAGGTACTGTACCAGCAGCTTTCTGCCCCACAGAATTCCAAGATTAGATTAATAACCAAGTAATCATTGTTCTATTAATATGTTATATAAGCCTAGTTTCCCCAAGAAATTTCTTGCAAGCCCTAGCCTTCATGATGCTCTATTTAAATATACTCTTCAAACATGTGCAGTAACCATTTTGCCTTCATGCTGTTTATTACATAATCCAGATTTAATTATTATTTCACAGGCTGTTCATTTCTTGACATGGGTGCAGCAGGAACCTCAGTCACTTGTGTGGCTAGCAGTTCTACATCGTGTTGCTGCTTCAGAGAGCATTCAACATCAGGTATGAAAGTGTTATTGAGAATGAACAGCAAAGTATCCAAATCTATACTTGATTCAAATGTTATACTGTATATAAAAAGTCCAAGTTTACAATATTTTATTATTAGTCAACGAATTTAATATAATTAATTTGTAAATAAAGATAAAATTTATCAATGAATTTAAATTTCTTACAGGTTAAATGCAATATTTGTAAAGCTTGCCCAATCATTGGCCTGAGATACCGCTGTCTGAAGTGCTTGAGCTTTGATATGTGTCAGCGGTGTTTCTTTGATGGGCGAAGTGGCAAGAGCCACAAGATTACACACCCCATGCATGAATATTGCACAGCGGTTAGTATTAATGACCATGAGTGAAACAAAGCCGAAGGAGGTAGGAATTTTTCAATGGCGAGAAATAAATGGGATTAAGTCGAGGGTATTTGAGAGAGTTAGAGCAAAGGACGGAGTAGTAATAATGTTGAAGGATCAGTTATGACAGGAAAGAGGCGTATAAATGTATAAATTCAAGAACTGTGTGAATTAAAATAAGGGTCTGATGCAAAGTGGGTTATATTAAGTGTTTATGAACCTGGAAGAGTGAAGAGGAGAGAGATTTTGGGAGATGTTGAGAGTTTAGGGAGTTTTGAACCAAGTGAGAGTAATTGTGGTGGGGGACCTAAATGATAAAGTGAGAGCAACTGTTGTAGAGGATGTAGTAGTTTGGGGTGCCAGGGGTAAATGATAATGGGGGTCTTTGATTGAACTTTGTTAATAGGTATTACATATAAAAAAAATAGGAAAATAAGTATACGATATATGATATAGAGCATAATGAAAATAGTTTGGACTGTGTATTGGTGGATAATAGGTTGATGGGTAGACTTCTGGATGTGCATGTTTATATAGGGACAACAGATGTATCAGATCATTATTTAGTTGTAGCTACAGTGAGAGTAAGAGGTTGATGGAGTACAAGGAGAATGACATCAGTGAGTAAGGAAGAGGTGTAAGTTTATAAACTAGAGGAGAAGGTAGTTAGGGTAAGATATAAGCAACTATTGGGAAAAAGATTGGCCAATGAGAGTATAGGTAATAAGGTTCAAGAGCTATGAGGTAGATTTAAGAATGCAGTGTGAGTGTGCAGCAGAAGTTTGTGGATATAAGAGAGTGGGTGTGGGAGGAAAAAGGAGCAATTGGTGGAGTGATGACAAAGGGAGTAGTAGGGCATAAAAAATTATGAGAGTTTTTTACAAAGCTGAAGTTATATAAAGAGGTTGGAGTATATGGAGAGTAAAATAGATATTAAGAGAGTGGTGAGGAAGTAAAAGAAGAGCAAATGAAAGAATGGATGTTTTGTCAACAAATTTTGCTGAGAATAAAACAATTTAGAGTGAGATTAACAGGTTGAGAAAGCCTAGGGAATGAATAGAGTTGACAGGTAAAAACAGGAGAGGGGAGTTATTAGATGGGGAGTTGGAGGTATTGGGAAGATGGCATGAATATTTTGAGGAACTGTTAAATGATGAAGAGAGGGAGACTGATTTCATGCATTGGCCAGGGAGGTATAACATCCGTTAGGAGTTAGGAAGTACCAGATGTGAGAGTGGTGGAGGTGTGTGAGGCAGTGTGTAAAATGAAAGGGGGTAAAGCAGCTGGGATTGATGGGATCAAGACAAATGTTAAAAGCAGGTGGGGGATATAGTTTTGGTGAGGTTTGTACTTTTGTTCAATAACTGTATGAAAGAGGGGAAGATAACTTAGGATTGGCAAAAAGCGTACATAGTTCCTTTGTATAAAGGAAAGGGGGGGAGAAAATAGAGTGTAAAAATTATAGGGAAATAAGCCTGTTCAGTAATGTGAACAATATATAGATAAAGGTAAGGATGTTTTTGTTGTATTCATGGATTTATAAAAGGTATATGATAAAGTGGATAGGGATAGGTGGTAGGTTTCTGAAAGCAGTTAAAGAGATTTTATGAGAATAGCGAGGCTCAGGTTAGAAGAGAGGGAGATTATTTTCCAGTAAAATTAGTCCTTAGACAGGAATTCATGATGTCACCAATGGTTGTTTAACATACTTATAGATCGGGTTATAAAAGAAGTGAATGCTAGGGTATTGGGAAGAGGTTTGGTATTAAAATATGCAGACTATAAAGATGGGAGTTGTCAAGTTGCTTTATGCCAATGCCACTGTGCTTTTGAGAGATTCTGAAGAGAAGTTGCAAAGGTTGGTGGATGAATTTAGGAGGGTATGTAAATTAAAACTGAACATAGGAAAGAGCAAGGTGATGAGGGTAACAAACGATCTAGGTAATGAAAGATTGGAAGGAGGGAGTATGGAGGAAGTGAGTCTTCAGATATTTGGGAATGGATTTGTCAGTGGACAGGTATATGAAAGATGAGGCTAACTGTAGAATTGACGAAGTGAAAAAGGAGGGTGGTGCATTGAGACAAAGAATGTTAATCCTGGAGGCAAAAAGGGGAATGGAGATGTCATGTCTGAGATCAATGTGTGGTGTGAATATAATGCAGCAAATTCATAGTGTGGAAATTAGGAGGTGCGGGATTACCAAGACTATTATCCAGAGGGCTGAGGATGGGTTGTTGAGGTGGTTTGGACATGTAGAGAGGATGGAACAAAGTAGAATGACTTCGAGAGTGTATAAATCTGTAGTGGAGGGAAGGCGGGGTAGGGCTCGGCCTAGGAAAGGTTGGAGGGAGGGGGTAAAGGAGGTTTTGTGTGCGAGGGGCTTGGACTTCCAGCAAGCATGCATGAGCGTATTTGATAAGTGAATGGAGACAAATGGTTTTTAATACTTGACGTGCTGTTGGAGTGGAAGCAAAGTAACATTTATGAAGGGATTCAGGGAAACTGGCAGGCCAGACTTGAGTCCTGGAGATGGGAAGTACAGTGCCTGCACTCTGAAGGAGGGATGTTAAATGTTGCAGTTTTATAACTGTAGTGTAAGCATGCCTCTGGCAAGACAGTGATGGAGTGAATGATGATGAAAGTTTTTCTTTTTCGAGCCACCCTGCCTTGGTGGGAAACGACCGATGTGTTAATACAAAAAAAAAAATGAGAGTATAATGGTACCAACACCCTTATATTGGTGTGAAGCATGGATTGTGAATGTTGCAGTGAGGAAGAGGCTGGAAGCAGTGATGTCATGTCTGAGGGCAGTGTGTGGCATAAATATTATGCAGAGAATTTGTAGCTTGGAGATTAGGTGGTGGTGTGTGGTTAACAAAAGTATTATCTAGAGGGCTGAGGAGGGGTTCTTGAGGTGGTTTGTCCATTTAGAGAGGATGGAACAAAATAGGATGACATGGATTATTATTATTATAATCAAAAGAAGCGCTAAACCAAGGATAACATGGAGTAAGCATGAATTTATAGTAGATGGAAGGCAGGGTAGGAGTTGCCCTATTAAAGGGTGGAGGGAGGGGGTAAAGGATGTTTTGTGAATGAGGGGTGTGGACATCCAGTAGGCATGTGTTAGCATATAGGAGTGGAGGCAAATGTTTCTTGGGGCTTGACAAGCTGTTGAAGTATGATCAAGGTAACATTTTGTGAAGGGATTCAGAGGAACTGGTTAGCTGGACTTAAAGAGTCCTGGAGGTGGGAAGTATGGTGCCTGCACTCTGAAGGAAGGGTGGGGATATTTGCAGCTTGGAGGGGCATCTGAACTGTAGTATTGGTATGTCTCTGGCAAGACAGTGGTAGAGTGAATGATGGTGAAACTGTTTCTTCTTTTGGGCCACCTTGCCTCGGTGGGAGACAGCTGATGTGTTCAGGAAAAATAAATGTTACACATCTTTATTGTTGAAATAGTAAGTTATTTTAAAGTACACCATGAATTTTTACCCAAAATTACCAAATCAGTACAGCACGATTAATGATTGTAATAAATTACAGACTACTGCTGGTGAGGACGTGAAAGATTTCACAAAAGCACTCAAGAATAAATTCAAGTCTAAAAGATCTCTGCAGAAACATACAAAGAAGGGCTATCTGCCAGTTCAAACTGTATTAGAGGTAAGAAAACTTGAAAAAATCACAATTTGTATTTCTTGTTCATAAAGGTGATAATAGTATCAATTTACCAGTGTTAGTTTGAGGACTTGATTAAAGCTATTTGTAAGGGCTAAGTATTATCAAAACATTACCTGACTTTATGCATTAATTAAGGTGAGATAAGAAAAAAAGTGTTAATTCAATATTCCTTAAGGGTGATCCACTAGAGTCGCCCTCACCATCCCCTCAGCACAATGTTACCAGTCAGGATATGCACTCTCGTCTAGAATTGTACGCTTCTCGTCTGGCCGAGGTTGAGCTAAGAACAAACTCAAATTCTACACCTGATAGGTATGTAGTAATACTGTGATAGGTCATAGGAAAAAATACAATATTGTACAGTATATTGAAATTAATAACAATATGTATTAAGTTACAAAAATTTATGATTACAGTAGGAAAATCAAATATTTTATTGTAAAAATTAATCAATCATTTGTTTCATTAGTGAGGATGAACATGGATTGATTGCACAGTACTGCCAGTCACTAAGTTCTTCTGATGCCCCTCTACCTGTGCCAAGGTCACCACTGCAGATCATGGCTGCTGTTGATGCTGAACAGAAAGATGAATTGGAGCAGATGATAAGGTTAGTTATATCTTGAACAATTTTGCTGTAGTGGGATATAGGAACCTTCAAAATTTATCTAGTACAGTACTTTATTCTGGAATTAACATTATTAGGTGTTGGCCTCTGCAAAAAAATTTCATGGTAGTCAAAGTTTATGGCAGCAGCATATCTTCTTTCTTTCTTTCTTTCAACAAACCGGCCATATCCCACAGAGGCAGGGTGGCCCAAAAAGAAAAACGAAAGTTTCTCTTTTTAAATTTAGTAATTTATACAGAAGGGCTTACTAGCCCCTTGCTTCCAGCATTTTAGTCACCCCTTATGACACGCATGGTTTACGGAGGAAGAATTCTGTTCCACTTCCCCATGGAGAACAGCAGCATATACAGTGGACCCCCGGTTTTCGTCCAGTGCGGAAATCGTACAATTCGGATTTTGAGCACTTTTTTCAGCGAAATTTTCACCTGGGTTTCGTACATCCGCTCAGAAATCGTCCACATCAGACGCGTCAACCCGTCCATTTCGGATTTCGGCCGACCTTCTGGAATGGATTAAGGACGAAAACCGGGGTGTTACTGTACTTATTATAAATAAATATCCTTAAAACAAAATAAGAGGTAGGTTTTTGAAAGCAGTGAAGAGTCTTTACAAGGATAGTGAGGCTCAGGTTAGAGTATGCAGGTGAGAGGGAGATTATTTCCCAGTAAAAGTAGGCCTTAGACAGGGATGTAAGAGAAGTGAATGCTTGGGTGTTGGCAAGAGGTGTGGGGTTAAAAGATAAAGAATCTAGCACAAAGTGGGAGTTGTCACAGTTGCTCTTTTCTGATGACACTGTGCTTTTGGGAGATTCTGAAGAGAAGTTGCAGAGGTTGGTTGATGAGTTTGGTAGGGTATGTAAAAGAAGGAAATTAAAAGTGAATACACTATAGGAAAGAGTAAGGTGATGAGGATAACAAAAAAATTAGGTAATGGAAGATTGGATATCAGATTGGAGGGAGAGAGTATGGAGGAGGTGAATGTATTCAGATATTTGGGAGTGGACGTGTCAGCATATGGGACTATGAAAGATGAGGTGAATCATAGAATTGACGAGGGGAAAAAGACGAGTGATGCACTGAGGAGTCTGGAGACAATGAACTTTATCCATGAAAGCAAAGAGGGGAATGTATGAGAGTATAGTTATACCAAGGCTCTTGTATAGGTGGTGAATGTTGCAGCAAGGAGAAGGCTGGAGGCACTGGAGATGTCATGTCTGAGGGCAAAGTATGGTGTGAATATAATGCAGAGAATCCGTAGTTTGGAGGTTAGGAGGAGGTGCAGAATTACCAAAACTATTATCCAGAGGGCTGAGGAGGGGTTATTGAAATGGTTTGGACATGTAGAGAGGATGGAATGAAATAGAATGACTTCAAGAGTGTATAAATCTGTAGTGGAGGGAAGGTGGGGTAGGAGTCGGCCTACAAAAGGTTGGAGTGAGGGGGTATAGGTTTTGTGTGCGAGGGGCTTGGACTTCCAGCAAGCGTGAGTGAGCATGTTAGATAGGAGCAAATGGAGACAAATAGTTTAGGACTTGACATGCTGTTGGAGTGTAAGCAAGGTAACATTTACGAAGGGATTCAGGGAAACCGGCAGGCCCGACTTCATTCCTGGAGATGGGGAGTACAGTGCCGGCACTCTGAAGGTGGGGTGTTAATGTTGCAGTTTTATAACTGTAGTGTAAGCATGTCTCTGGCAAGACAGTGATGGAGTGAATGATGAAAGTTTTTCTTTTGAGCCACCCTGCCTGGGTGGGAAACGGCCGATGTGTTAATAAAAAAAAAATCCTTAAACTCTACTTGAATCATAGGCAATTAACAAGACTTATATTCAAAGGCAACACTTTTACTCTGAATCTTAAAGTATTGCAAAAAGGAATTTTTCTGATGGTTCATGGGGGAGCATTTTACAACTAGTGTATGATATGGTTGAAACACAACTGGAGGCATTCTGCCAGTGTAGTAAAACTGTACTACTAGTTGCATGTGATGCTACTGAGTGAAGAAGGTATTATGTCATTCTACATCCTTTTACTTTCTTTCCATCTTTGCCTGATTGGTGCTTCCTCATATAGGTGAAATTTAGTTGGAGTAATTTATTCCAAGAGTGCAGTACTAACATATTAACATCACTATCTATAATATATCTGTTACTGATTTCATGGGATTTTTGTGCCTTACCAGCCCAGCCTTTAGCCAGGCTTCCTTACTAAGTGCCTATTCAATCAGGCTATTGCTGTTAGCCTGCTTGCTGACTCGCATAGCCGTTACAGGCTACTTGATCTCAAGCCTGGCAAAGGTAGTCATCTAGTTTCCTCTTGAAGACTTCAACATTGTTCTGCCAATATTTCTGATATCTTCTGATAGCAGATTTTGTATTGGGGCCATGGCCATGTCTCTCTTTTTGTGCCTGTGGTGCACCTACTGTTCACTGGATGTATTTTGCACTTCCATCTCTCTCATGCCATAAGTTAGGGTAGTGCTGTTAATTACCCCAGTTGCAGACTGCATTTCACTAGGGTCACTGAACTAAGCAGCCCTAGTGAGATGCTTAGGCTTAGTATAGCCTAAGGCTGCCATCACATAATACGTACTCTGTCCTCGCTGATATACAGTGGTACCTCTACTTACGAGCAGCTCCCAACTCGAACAGTTATGTAAGTGTATTTTTGTAGGTGCTTTTGTAAGTGTATTTTTAGGGGTCTGAAATGAATTAACCTAATTTTTATTATTTCTTATGGGAAAAAATTCCTTTGGTATCGGCACTTGAATAGCCGACTGGAACGAATTTTGCTCGTAAGTAGAGGTACCACTGTACATCTATATGTATATTGGTGATGTTTGCCTCCTTATACACTCATTCCTTACACACAGTAGCTAGTTCCAATGAGTAAGCTTAGACCCATAATTTTTTATTTAAATGTAATAGGGGGAACAGTTGAAATTATTCCCATTATTTATTAGTCTATTAACTACCTTAAATCACTAAATACAACAGCATAGTTATCCTACAGTTAAAACAGTCAGATGCAGGGGACATACAAGGCCAGAGAGACACTTGGGAAACAAATAGGTTCTCAGTCATCCTCTCTTTAAGCAATCTCCAATGGGTAATTGTATGTCTTTAATGTCTTTTGTGACCTCTGATGCTTTTTTCTTACCTAAGCTGATCAGCATTCACTTCCTATACACCACCTAATTCTGGGCCAATCATAACTGCCCAAGCTACCTTTGTCATGTTGACCTTACGGCTTCATGCATTAACTTTGTGACCCTCTCATAACCTGACAGTTGCTTAAACGCCCAGACTGGTGACACAGTCAGTGTTACCGGTCAAAGTACATTTTGTTTAGGATAAAAATCATATCCCACATCAGTGTAGATTTGGCACCTGGTCCTCCAACACCCTTTAGGTGTATATGTATATCACGTATCTCTCTTCTTCACTCCAAAAAAGTATACTTCAAGTATTATTATTATTATTATAATCAAATAGAAGCGCTAAACCACAGGGGTTATACAGCGACTTCAAGTATTGGATAGTACTTTGAGGCATTCCAGTAATATAAATGTTTTATTGACTTCATGTGGCCAGTAAACAATTTCTGTACATTTTCCAGCTCTGATATCTCTCCTACTGTACTTTGAAGAGAGCTATGAGCTCAGAGCAACATTCAAGACATAAGAGCACAAGTGATTTAATAGTAAAACTAGTGGCATTATCTTCCATTTTAAAGTTCTCATTTTCCAACATGTCAGTATTTTCAGTTTTTTTCTGCATTTCCTTTTTTGTTTTTTTTAACATATCAGACATTAGTACTGTATTCTTAGTCTTTTTACCTATTTCTTATATTGTAAGCGATGGTGCTATCTATTTGTATTCTGTGCTCATTTTGAGTTCATTCTTCCAACCAAACTTTTTAAGGGGGTAAGGGAGTAGAAGTGCCTTGATCCAAGGAATTGGATTGCCTCCCATTCCCCTAGCATTCTATAAGCTATACTGGTTTAGTGCTTTCCCATGAAAATAACACAAATAATTGAAATTTATCATAAGGTATGGAAAGCATAACCAATATAGCTCAGTCACTGTGCACAGTAGAGTCATATTGTATTCCATTATAATTACCAATAATAAAAACAAATTGTATTTTTTTTTTTTTTGCCAGGGCACTTGAGGAAGAGAACAGTGTTCTTCAGGCAGAATATGATCGCCTTAAGTCCCAGCAACCCGTTGGATCTCCTCCTGATGATGGTCTTGGTGGTCAGCGTTCAGAAGCAGATATGTTGGCTGAAGCAAAGCTCCTGAGACAGCATAAGGGACGCCTTGAGGCTCGAATGGGCATCTTAGAAGAACATAACAGGCAACTTGAGGCTCAGCTTCATCGATTGCGGCAGCTATTAGGAGAGGCAAGTCGTCAAATGTAGTACAACACATGTTATTATGTACCTCTCTACAGTAGGGCCCCACTTATATGGCAGGTTAGGTTCCAGGCTATTGCCGGAAAGCAGAATGCCATTTTTTCCATTTATAAATGCATATAAATGCTAGACAACAAGTTTACACTAACTTATATTAAGTTAGTAATAGAACTGGGCATTAAAAAACACAAAAAGTAAAATACATGCACAGTACATTCATTACTTACCTTAAATTATTTGTAGTCTTGATGTAGGGCGAGAGGTGAGTAGTACTTATTTGTAGAAAGTCAGGTGTAGATAGCCCTGGCTCCCCATCTCATACGTACTTAATACAGTGGTCCATCGGTTTTCGCGAAAATTCGTTCCAGAATGCTGCTCAAGTGCCATTACCGAACGAATTTACTTCCTTAACCCTTTGGGGGTCGGTGCCGTACTAGTACGTTTTACGAGCAGGGGTTGGTGCCGTACTAGTACTCCCAAATTCTAGCGGCCTCAATTTAAGCAGAAAACGTCTGGTAGGCATACATATGAAAGAATGGGTCTGTGTGGTCAGTGTGCGCAGTATAAAAAAAAATCCTGCAGTACACACTGCATAATGAGAGAAAAAACTCTGACCGTTTTTTTCGATTAAAACAGCGACTTTGCAGTCGATTTTCGTATGGTTTTTATTGATGTATTCTCGTTTTCTTGGTCTCATTTGATAGAATGGAAGATATATTACAGAAATAGAGATGATTTGGATTGGTATGACAATGACAAGTACCTTGAAATTGAGCTCAAAGTAGCGAAAATGTTCGATTTTTGACGATGTTCAAGAGTAAACAAATCACACCATGCCTCTAATACACATCAACTGGCGAGTCTTATATTCATGCACAAGTGCTCTGATATTATTTATACCATTTTTACAATGATGCAGTTGTATACATAACAGTAAATCTTCTATTTTTTGTGAGAATAAAAATTCAAAATAAAAGCAAAAGTAATGGAACAGGGGCCTGGAGACGTGACTAATGAACAGAGAACATGTTATTTTAGTGCCAGGAATGTCTGCCTTGTTTACTCTGGACCCTATTTTGAAATTGGCATCGTTTGAAATTTGTGTGAAATTGGAAAATTGCCATTTTCTGACCACTATTTTGGGTAGATGAAATTGGTAAATAGGCGGTTTCTTGTACTCAATCGATAGAAGAAATGGAGTTCTAGCGAAATAGCTATAATTTTAGGAGACTGAAACAGTGAAATTTGTCGAAAAGAGGGCTACCGCTAACTTCACGAAAGCATAATTCCGTTAGTTTTCGATCAAATTTCATAATTTTGGTGGCGTTATGATCGGAAAAAGATTATCATTTCATAAGAAATTTTTTTTTTTTCCAAAAAATTTTCGACCCCAGGAACACTTTCCTGAGAAGGCCTGTCGACCCCCAAAGGGTTAAGAAATAATGTCACGTAGGTTAGTCTATTTTAGACCCACAAAAATACACTTCCACAAGCACTTACAATATTATACTTACATAATTGTACGATTTCCGGGGTGTTCATTACTCGGGGGTCCACTGTATATATAACCCCATTTAGAATGTAATTATGTCGGTGGGAATGTGTACTTAATTTTTTTTTTTTTTTTCAGCCTGGTGGCATGAGTTCACCTAGCAAGTCAGGAACTCTGCAAACCAAGTCAGTTACTGCTAGCCAGTTGGCCATGGACTCTCCTGCTAAAATCAATGGACACTCAACTCAAGGTGAGAAACATTTACATATTAAGTTGCACATATGCCTAAATTATAAAGAAAATCAAAGTCATTTTTACTGTACATATAACTGTTCTATTTGAAATGTAGATTATTTTTAAAATATATTTTAATTAGAGAGAATCTTAAAGAAGTCTGTAAGTTTTGTATATGCACTTTCATGGTGATGTGCCCTTGTAAAAGTGAGACTTGGGGCATCATACTAACATGGTGTTGGACTCTATCTATTGTGGTGGCACAGCAGGTGCCAGCAGTGCTTACGATGGGTTAGAGCAAATGAGCGAGTATGTACGGCCGCCACCCCCTCCTATGGGAAGTGTGGCTCATGTGGGCAACCTCTTCTCACGTGCAGGTACAATTGGCACCAATGCATGATCGGAATTTATTAAGAGAATGAAATTTTCATACTGTATCTGTTACTGTGTTTGTTTAGTGTATGACATGCTTAAATATTTTGACTTTGCTGTTAAACCTTTACAGCTTAGACGAGAGACTAGGCAAGCTGTAAAGGTTAATTGTATGACTCGGTTATTTTAATATACGTACGTAGTGTGAATGCACTTTTTTTTTTTCAATTTGCTTTTAATTAGAATGTTGCTAGGTGTATTCTTTCCTTTAACCTAACAATAGCCCACAAAAAGAAAATTTGAACCTTTTTCATAAACCTCTAGGGAGGTAGAATGAAATCAAGCATGAATTGTATTTTATGAATTTGTAGTTAAATAATTTGCATGGAAAAATGACTGCACCATAGATATTATAATGGTAATTTTGTGTATTCAAATTTATGGGGGAAGGAGTTATCTATAGCTTTTGGTCTTGCCTCTTAACCTTAGACTAACTAATCTGATAGGTAAAATGTAGTCTTGGGGTAATTTTAATTATAGTGCTGTAAAAATCTGTGCTTGCCCCATTAATGTTTGTATAGTAATGACTTGCAAGGAGGAATAATTTTTTTTTTTTTTTTATTTGTGGATGACTAAATCCATACAAGACTTGGATAGGGTGAGCAATTGGATGTATAGATATACAAAATTTAATGTAGCTAAATACCATGTAATAATGTTTAAAAAAAAAAAAAAAAAGCCACATGGGGGGAAAAATAGGGACCAAAAAGTCACTATTAACTAGATATTCTTGTCATGCTGGCAAACTCTAAAATAGCCTTAAAATATATGGTTGAGCAAATGTATTGATTAAAAGTGACATTAGATTTTTTTTTATTGATGATGTTCATGAATAATAAATCACTGAGATATGCATAGTTTACTCCATTTCTTTTACATTACAGTATGGTAATATACCTTATCAGATGATTGTCAATATTTTACAGTGAATAAATAGCAAGTTTGTGATTTTTTTTTTTTTTACATGCAGCTCCATATAGTAGAAGTTCAGGATGGTAAGCTATAAGTGTTTCAGTTAATGACCCAGTAATATTTTGCATGCTCATTATGGAATGGCATATATTATTTGCCTTATCAGTATGTACGTATATGTTTAACATAAGAATATTTTCCTTTATAGGCGACCTGGGGAAGGCAGTTGGCACTCTGGTGGCCACAATGACCCAAGAGGGGGAGAGCGACTTGCCTAGCGATGAGGAAGACTCTGATGCTTCTGACACCACTGAGTCAAAGGCTGTGTAACTGTTGGAGAAGAGGCTGGAAGAAGCACTCTTGGTGTAATTGTGTAGGATGTTTTTTTTTTCTTGGACAAATCTATTTGTATTGTTAATACCAGAAAAAGAAAAGCTGATGACATGCCTGTTTCTATTCCATCCTCTGTTACATCCCTATCAGTTTTTATACGCTCCTGGTAGATTATTGTGTACATGAATTCTTGGAGGAAAGAGAAGTTAGCATGTCTTCTGCTCAAGCTGATTATGCACAAGATGATTATTTTTTATTTCATGACTACAGGTGATCCAGTTTGTTAATTTAACTAGTGGTACATACCTGAATCAAAAAAAAGATTCGGTTTTAAAGTGCAGCGTGTGGTTAGACAAATTTGTATAGATATGTATAATAAAAAAAATTACTTTTTTTTCAGCTTGCATATAAAATGAGCATAAGCGTTGTAGTCATGTGTCAATGGTGCAAAATGAAAAACCCTAAATGTGATAAGTATCCCAGTTGAAGTATCATTAAATGAAGCCAGTGGAATCATTTAGTTTTCTTTAGTGAAGGGGTGTTACATACAGTTCTACCAATGTTAAAATCAGCCTTGATATGCTGACTCAAGTGACCATATGTGTACATATCATAGTTATATCAAAGTCAGATTGCTATAGAAATAGTTTTTATGGACATGTTTTCCAATTGTTATGCTTGTCATTAATTATATTGATGCCTTATTCTCAGTATTTGTGGCCGAGATACTACTTGGTTAAAATGCGTTCTTAAGTTGCAACCTTTTGAGTTTATAATTTAGTTTTGAAGTGGATAAATCATGGTCAGGTTGTTTGCTCCTTAATCAATTCTTAATATTTGACTATTGCTTAGAATTAACAAAAATAAAAGTGGCTATGATGTTAATAATTGTATAAATATCCTATAAAAGACAAATGTTGAATGACCCCCTCCCCCCACAGATTTTGTTTTTTTGTGATAGTTACTAATGCAGTAGTAAAACCTCAATTTAACGGACTAATAAGGAGAGCAGTTGCCATGTAATGCTGCTTTTCTGCTAAATTGGAATGTTACAAAATGAACAAAAAATGTACTACAGTATGGTTAGGTCCCCTAATTAGCACATACCTGATTTCATCTTTCTTTTAACTAAGAATATTTACCCAATATTTTACATCCAGTTCAGTTCCTTTTCACTAAACAGAAGTGGAGAGGGGAGAAAGTGGGGGCAGAAGTGAGTATGTAGTGCAGAAAGATAATAAGTGTCACCAAGAAGGATGGGTCAGGGACTGACCCCACACAAGTTTAGTATAGCACGAAACATCATGTCAACAACTTCGTCACTCAGTTTTCAACTATTAAAATCTGTGGTTCTTTACCAATCTCGACCAAATGTGAGCTCTGTATATTCATTTAATGTATGTATAGTGTGAATGCAAAACTAACATAGAAAAAAAATTGCAATTCAGTCTAAATATAATCATGTTAAGCATTAAACCCAAAGGGGCTACACAGCAATTCAATATAAAGATTATTATAATCAAAACTAAGCACTAAACCCACAAGGGTCATACAGTTCAGGCTAAAGAAAAATTATTAAATCTAGTCTATTGGCCTTGAGTAATCTCTACCAAACAAATGTGAGGTCTCTATATATAAACATACACAAAATATGACAAATATGATAAAAAAAATATTTAAAATTCAGCCTTAAGGAAAATGTATTAAATAAAGCCTTAGTGAATAATCTCTACCAAACAAATGTTAACACATGCATACATGAACACACCAAGTATGAATGCATTTACTTAAAAAATAAGAGTATAATTCAATCTTCTATAAATCATAGGTAGTCCTCCTTTTGTGAACTGATGATCGTTTTGCCATGACTTTAATGGGCACTTCTGTACCTAGTGGATTTTGTGTTATTTCTGTAATTTGTCAGTTATGTGTCAGGACAATACTGCAACTCTACACCATGCAGACTTTTGTTTCTGAAATCAATTTACCCAGTAGATAATGTCCATTATTTCTGAAAGCCATTAAATTGAGGTTTTGCTGTAATTATATTTTTATTACCAGTACTTTCAATTATCAGCAACCACCCAGGGAGGTACTTCCGTCCTGCCAAGTGAGTGTGAAACTGAAACCTGTAATTGTTTTGCATGAAGGTAGGATTGCTGGTGTCTTTTTTCTGTCTCATAAACATGCAAGATAACACATATATCTTGCTACTTCTACTTACACTTAGGTCACACTACACATCCATGTATAAGTGGGGCCTGCCTATACAGCAAGTTAGGTTCCAGGCTACCGTTGTAAAGCGAAATATTTCACAGTGACAAACAATAAACACAATAAAATTATTGTGTAATGTGTAATTATTGGGTAATGTTCACTCAAGGATAAACAAAGCTAGACTGGCTCATGACACCTGTGTGGGGAGGCGTGTAAGCGTGGGCAGGCGGACAGTTCTGGTACGCGGGCCGATAGTCGGGGAAAAATTGGGCTGAAAAAAGCGATCGAAACTCAAGCCGGCCGATAGTCGGGGGTCCACTGTACTTGTTTGTGTGAGCCACAATCTTCACAAGTGTCTCGATGAAGAATAATTTGAAATGGAAAAGTTCAGAAGAATCATCTGTTATTGGATTACTGGGTTGAATTCCACTGTTACCATCAAACTGTACAGCACTTAAAATAATGGAGGCATCTTCCAGCCAATTGGTGATTCTATATTTGGTGTTGGCAAAGCAAATGGTGTCAGGTGCTGAAGGTGTCATGGCAGCTGCCAGTGGTATTACACATGCTGTTGGTATCACAGGTGCTGATAGTGTTAAGAGTGGCTGCTGATGTCACAGTGGCTGGTAGAGCCAGAGTGGCTGGCAGCTGGAGGTGGCACTACATGTCCTGCATGTCTTGGTCAATGTCAGCAGGATCAACTTCACTATCACTTTCACTAGTTACTCCTATGGTAGCAGCACATCCAGATGTTTGTCCATAGATGAACAATACTGCACATAAGGCAGAATGTGACTGTGTGCACTGCCATACAGGGTTTCATTTTATAGGTGAATAATGAGCATCATTATCACTTTACACTCTGTGCCTTATAAATAAATATATTCCTCTCCACTGTCCTCAATGAAATGGCTTCAGTCATTCTTGGGTCTAAACCATTTTTTCTCTTCCTTTGTTGTAAATCAAGGCCTGAGGTACTTGCCATAGCAAAATCTAGTGTGGGATTAGCACTTGTTAATTTCTTCTTTTACTAACATTGTGGTTATCTTCAAAACCAGAAAAAGCACCTTCATCACTATTTTCCTCACTTGTCACTGGTGTCTACATTCCACAAAATTTTGCCGAGTCAGACTGTGGTGCCACTGTGAGAATGTATTACTAAGGCAATTTTTCCTACCCCATGATGCCCTCCACTCACTTCCATGGCCCTGGCAGCAAACAGCAAATTTGAAGGCAAAAAATTGTGTACTACAATATCAGACACAAGTTTGGTTCCCTGCTTACCTGGTACAGTATGTCAAATTTAGTTAAAGGGTTTAAAAAAAAATTATTTGGCCTTTTAGGTGTCAAGAATGCAACCTTATTTTTCCCATTTGTTATTCATTCCGTAAGTTGCAATTTCATGAGTAATGCCGAGTCCACTGTCTCTTTCTATGTATGTCATAAAAGCAAGGGCTTTCTTTATAATAAAAATAATAATATTAATAATTTTTAAAATGGACAGTACACGAATATTAAAATGAGTGGGTATGCAATTAGTATACAGATAAAAAAAACAATCCTCTTGTTATACAGAGTACTTCAAGCAAATATTATGTTAGCTGATTTTTCTGAAAAATTGCTACTTTAGTCAGGAATACTCTCTTTTAACAAGCAGGCCATTTTCCTCTTAGTTTGGATGACCTCCTCCCCTCCCACCCAAAAAAAAGGAAACACATTCACCATCATTCATTCAATAGCTGATTTAACCCTTTGGGGGTCGGTGCCGTACTAGTACATTTTACGAGCAGGGGTCGGTGCCGTACTAGTATGCGTAAATTCTAGCGGCCTCAAATTAAGTGGGAAACGGCTGGTAGGCCTACATATGAAAGAATGGGTCTGTGTGGTCAGTGTGAACAGTATAAAAAAAAATCCTGCAGCACACTGCATAATGAGAAACAAAAAACTTCGACCGTTTTTTTAGTTTAAAACAGCGACTTTGCAGTCTATTTTCGTATAGTATTTATTGATGTATTCTCGTTTTCTTGGTCTCGTTTGATAGAATGGAAGATATATTACAGAAATAGAGATGATTTTGATTAGTTTGACAATGACAAGTACCTTGAAATTGAGCTCAAAGTAGCGAAAATGTTCAATTTTTGCTGATGTTCAAGAGTAAACAAATCACACAATGCGTCCAATACACATCAACTGGCGAGTCTAATATTCTTGCACAAGTGCGCTGATATTATTTATACCGTTTTTACAATGATGCAGTTGTATACATAACAGTAAATCGTCTATTTTTTGTGAGAATAAAAATTCAAAATGGAAAGCAAAAGTAATGTAAGAGGGGCCTGGAGACATGACTAATGAACAGAGAAGATGTTATTTTAGTGCCAGGAATGTCTGCCTTGTTTATTCTGGACCCTATTTTGAAATTGGCATCGTTTGAAATTTGTGTGAAATTGGCCAAATTGCTATTTTCTGACCACTATTTTGGGTAGTTGAAATTGGTAAATAGGCGGTTTCTTGTACTCAATCGATAGAAGAAATGGAGTTCTAGCGAAATAGCTATGATTTTAGTGGACTGGAACATTGGAATTGGCGAAAAATAGGGCTCAAAGTGGGCGAAATCGCCAATGTGTAAACATCTTTGAGACCGATAACTTCGCGAAAGCATAATTCCGTAAGTTTTCATTCAAATTTCATACGTTTGGTGTCGTTATGATCGGAAAAAGATTCTCTATCATTTCATAAGAAAACATTATTATTTTTTTCCCAAAAAATTTTCGACCCTGAGAACGTGTTTCCGAGAAGGCCTGTCGACCCCCAAAGGGTTAAAAAAAGTGCGCAGACATCACAATTCACATGACTCTCTAAACTGAAACACCCGCACCCCTCCAAAGTGCAGGCACCATACTTCCCATTTTCAGGAATCGAGTCTAGTTAACCAGTTTTCCCTCAATACAGTGGACCCCCGAGTTACAAGCACCCCGGAAATCGTACAATTATGCAAGTATAATATTGTAAGTGCTTTTGTAAGTGTATTTTTGGGGGTCTGCAATAGACTAACCTACTTGACATTATTCCTTAAGGGAGTAAATTCGTTTGGTAATGGCACTTGAGTAGGCTTCTGGAATGAATTATGCTCGTTACTCGGGGGTCCACTGTACCTTCATTTATGTCACCTTGCTGACACTCCAACAGCACAACAAGCTATAAAAGCCCCTTATCTCTACTCGCTCTAATCTAACACACTTGCACAGGCCTGATGCATGCTCAAGCCCCCACAAGCTTATAACTTCTATACTTTGAATCCTCTGCATACCATTCACACCACACATTGCATCCACATCCTCTTTACTGCAAAGTTCAAAGCCCATGGCCCAAACCCATATAAAAGTATGTATACCACTATAATCTGCGTAAAATGCAGATTATAGTGGTAGATGAATCTATAATTTTCTAACAAATAGAACACAAAGAGTAGTAGTCAACAGAGTAAAGTCTGAGGCGGCTACGGTGAAAAGCTCTGTTCCACAAGGCACAGTACTCGCTCCCATCTTGTTCCTTATCCTCATATCGGACATAGACAGGGATATAAGCCACAGTGCCGTGTCTTCCTTTGCAGATGACACCCGAATCTGCATGACAGTGTCCACCATTGAAGACACTGCAAGACTCCAAGCAGACATCAACCAAATCTTTAAATGGGCTGCAGAAAACAATATGAAGTTCAATGATGATAAATTTCAATTACAGTGGACCCCTGGTGTTTGCGATGCTCCAAACTCGCTCTTTTATGTAAGTGTATTTTTGTAAATGCTTTTGTAAGTGTATTTTTGGGGGTCTAAAAAGACTAGTCTACTTTTACATTATTTCTTATGGAAATAAATTTGTTTGGTAATGGCACTTGAACAGCATTCTGGAACTAAAAAATCACAAAAACCGGGGGTCCACTGTACTCCAATATGGAAAACGTGAGAAAATTAAAATTTCATCGGAGTATAAAACAAATTCCAACCACACAATAGAGCGAAAAACTAATGTCAAAGACCTAGGAGTGATCATGTCATAGGATCTCACCTTCAAGGACCATAACACTGTATCAACCGCATCTGCTAGAAAAATGACAGGATGGATAATGAGAACCTTCAAAACCAGGGATGCCAAGCCCATGATGACACTCTTCAGGTCGCTTGTTCTATCTAGGCTGGAATATTGCTGCACACTAACTGCACCTTTCAAGGCAGGTGAAATTGCTGACCTAGAAAATGTGCAGAGAACCTTAACGGCACGGATAAGTGTGATAAACCACCTCAATTACTGAAAACGCTTGAAGTTCTTAAACCTGTACTCCCTAGAACGCAGGCGGGAGAGATAAATCATTATATACACTTGGAAAATCCTAGAGGGATTAGTACCAAACTTGCACACGAAAATCACTCCCTACGAAAGCAAAAGACTCGACAGATGATGCAACATCCCCCCAATGAAAAGCAGGGGTGCCACTAGCATGTTAAGAGACAACACAATAAGTGTCAGGGGCCCAAGACTGTGCAACTGACTCCCAGCATACATAAGGGGGATTACCAATAGACCCCTGGCTGTCTTCAAGCAGGCACTGGACAGGCACCTAAAGTCGGTACCTGACCAGCCAGGCAGTAGTTCATACGTTGGACTACGTGTGGCCAGCAGTAACAGCCTGGTTGATCAGGCCCTGATCCACCATGAGGCCTGGTCATAGACCGGGCAGCGGGGCGTTGACCCCGGAACTCTCTCCAGGTATACCTTATACCTTTGAAGAGTTTCGAGAGTATCTACTCTCTGAGCCCGGCCATGGGCCAGGCTCGTCTGGTAAACTCCAGGTAATACATTCTCCTTTTTTGCCTACATTGATAAACTTTTTTTTTTTGCATTTCCACAAATGCCTCAATGCACCACCTACTTTCTTTTGTGTCATCCATTCTATGGTTCACCTTGTCTTTCATAGGCCCATCTGCTGACATGTCTACTCCCAAATATTTAAATGCATTCACTTCCTCCATACTCTTTCCCTCCAAACTGAAATTTATCTTTCAGTGCCTAGATTTTTTGTTCCACTCACAACCTTAGTCTTTTCTATGTTCACTTTTAATTTCTTTCTTTCAATTCCACCCCCCCCCCATTCATCCACCAACCATTTCAATTATTCCTCAGAATCTCTTGAAAGAACTGTCTCATCAACAAAAGAGCATCTGTAAAATTCCTACATTTTAACCCTTAAACTGTGTCCAGCATACTAGTACACAACTGACGGCTGTCTCCCCAACATACTAGTATACATAATTTATCTTACCTTCAAATCTGCCACCTTCCAATATTTCTGACCTCAGCACAATTGTTTGAGCCTTTTACAATCCCTTCATACCTTTGAAAAAATCTATGGCAAAGAGGGTTCACATAGTGCATCATGGTTAACTACACAGGTGATGACTGTGTCCAACATACTAATACACATAACTAGCATAAGTAAACAATGAAATCAGAAGCTGTTGTTCCACTACCAACTTCCCTACCAGTAAACAGGGTGGAATTCAGTCACAGTGCACATTAAGTAGATTTAACCCAGGATAACATAATAAAGTCAGCATGGCTTATTTCCTTGTTTTGATGAGTATTACACCTTGAAACAACTGTAATACAGCCTCTCCTCACTTAGCGAAGTACTCGTTTACCAACACCTTGGATTTACAATGGGCTCTCTGACCAGTATGCATGCTTAAATACTAATGAATATTAGAGCTGATTTCCTCTATTCTGCATGCCTCCTACACTCCCTGCATGAATGCTACACTCCCTGCATGAATGCTACACTCCCTGCATGAATGCTACACTCCCTGCATGAATGCTACACTCCCTGCATGAATGCTACACTCCCTGCATGAATGCTACACTCCCTGCATGAATGCTACACTCCCTGCATGAATGCTACACTCCCTGCATGAATGCTACACTCCCTGCATGCCTGCTACACTCCCTGCATGAATGCTACACTCCCTGCATGAATGCTACACTCCCTGCATGGATGCTACACTCCCTGCATGGATGCTACACTCCCTGCATGGATGCTACACTCCCTGCATGGATGCTACACTCCCTGCATGAATGCTACACTCCCTGCATGAATGCTACACTCCCTGCATGAATGCTACACACTCTGCATGAATGCTACACTCTCTGCATGAATGCTACACTCCCTGCATGCCTGCTACCACTGGGGTGCCACTAGGAAGCTTCTTTGGACCCATGGTGACTTATTTCAGTGACAATCACTAAACCACCAAAAAAGACACCAAATATATTGTGAATCTTTGAAAGAGCGCGCTAGGTAATGTTCTCTCAATGGTAAACAACGCTTCACTGGCGTCCTGCGCTTGCGCGGAGCAGGCGGACACGTCTAATACCTTTCGGTAACCGAGGAATTTTTCGCTAACCGATTCCGAAAAAAGCTTACGTTTTCCGAAACTTTCGTTAACGGGACCTTTCGTTAACCGAGGGTCCACTGTATATAACTGTATAAACATTTAAAAATATACCAGAAATGTTATAAATGGTGCAAAGGTGACATTAAAACAATATCAATGATACTTGACACAAACCCACTACCATTATACAGTGGAATCTCGGTTTTCATAGGATTTGGTTTTCGACGGCTTTTTGCGTTGAAATTTTGTCCCAGTTTTCGTAGAGTTGCCATACCAAATGCGTCCGCCTGCCAGCGCCCACACAAAACATCCCATGTGTTTTGACTCAGTCTGCCTTTGTTTCTCGTTGAGTGAGCATCACCCCAAGCATTCATCCGAAACATTTCGTAATAATCCATTGTTTTTTGTGCTTGTTCATTGAGTGCGACTGCTAAATTCAGATTCAGATTATTTATTTCTCTGAAAAAATTACAATATGTGTTTTACATTTAAATGACAATACAGTAATTACAAAGATGGCCGTTAGCATGCCTGGGCATGCTAGGCATTTCGGGCATACTTAATACTAGTTAATCTATATTACAAATTACATATGAATACAAACTTCAAGTGATTAAATAGATTTACAATAGTGAGGTAGTTCAGAATATTTAGATTGTATATCAGGCAAACTTAAGATTAGTTTGAGATTTATTAGACAACAGCTATATTCGGTATTTTATGTTTACTGTCCTTTGGGCAGTGTTGGTGTAGATGAGGAGGATGTGTATGTGTGTGCGTGAATCGGTGGTTTTCATGTGTTTAGGTGATGGTGGGGTGTGTTAGTGAGATAAGATGTTTTTTGATGATAGTGTTGAAAATGGTGACCGAGTCTGCAATTCTGGAGTTTTCAGGTAGGGAGTTCCAGATTTTAGGTCCTTTGATGTACATTGAACGTTTGTATAGATTTAGTTGGACACGGGGAATGTCAGAGATTTTTGTGTCTGGTATTGTGCCTATAGTTCCTGTCACAACTATCAAGAAAGCATTTTAGTTCTGGGTTAATATTAGAATTTATGGTTCTGTACATGTAGGTTGCACAGTAGTAAGTGTGGATGTTATGAACAGTGAGTAAATTTAGGTCTCTGAAGAGTGGGGGGGGGGTGTTGCCTGTGATTGGATTGCGTGATAATTCTTACTCCGGCCTTTTGTTGAGTTAATATTGGTTTTAGGTGAGTTGTTGCTGTTGATCCCCAAGCACATATGGCATAGGTGAGGTAGGGATAGATGAGTGAATAGTAGGGCTGATTGTGGTACATAGTACCGTATCTTAGAGAGGATCCCAACCGTTTTGGATACTTTTTTTGCTATGTGGTTGATATGGGTGCTGAAATTCAGGTTGCTCTCAAGGTGTAAGCCCAGGAATTTGCCCTAATTGTGTTTAGCAATAGGAGTGTTGTCAATCATTATGTTCAGTTGTGAAACACCTGTTCTATTACCAAACACAATGTAGAAGGTTTTGTCAGTGTTAAGTGTAAGTTTGTTGGCTCTCATCCAGGTTGATATTTTTAGTAGCTCTTCATTAACAATGCTGTTGAGTGAGGCAAGATTTGGGTGGGAGATGACATAAGTTGTATCATCAGCAAAGAGAATCGGTTTCAGGTGTTGGGATACGTTGGGAAGATCGTTGATGTATAAGAGGAAGAGCAGGGGACCAAGGACACTTCCCTGTGGCACTCCAGTATCAAGTGGTTGTGTAGATGCGGTTGTGTCTTTAATGGTAACGTATTGATACCTGTTAGTAAGATAGGATTTGAAATACATAAGAGCGTGGCCCCTTATACTGTAATGATCAAGTTTTTGGAGTAGGATGCCGTGGTCTACTGTATCAAAAGCTTTCCAGTTAGGTCAATAAAGAGTCCTAATGAATATTCCTTGTTTTCAAGTGCTGTGTAAAGTAGGTCCAGCAGTAAGCCACCATGGGGCAAAAAAAAATTCGAGTGCCAGCCCTTTGATATAGAAGGCGAGAAACACGATAGAATTCAAGAAAGAACTCGTAGCAAAGCACGAAAGTGGAACGAGTTGCAAAGTTTTGTGGAGAAATATCACACTAAGAAAGCTGTTACAAGCCGTGTCTGCAAATGTTCAATGACAATGCCTTGTCCCATTTTAGGCAAATCTTAAAGAGACGCCAGAAACAGACCTCTCTGGACAGATTTTTTGTGCGACATGAGGTCCAGTGACTCTCAACCTGGTCCTAGCGCCAGTAAAAGACAAAGAAGGGAAGTAACCCCGGATAAGGCCTTGATAGCTGAAGTCCTTATGGAGGGGGATTTCCCTTCCAAACAATAACCTCTCCTCCTCCTCCTCTCACCCCTCCTTGCCGTCTTCCATTTGCCAACAAAAGTCTACAAAACTTGTAAAAGTGATTTTAAATGTTCATTTGTCCATTTCATTAGTCATTTATATTTATTTTTCATTGTTTTCTATACATAAAACTATAGTTATTCTCTATAAAATGTATTTTTTGTTAATATTTTTGGATGTCTGGAATGGATTAATTGGATTTACATTATTTCTTATGGGAAATATTGCTTCAGTTTTCGTACGATTCGGTTTTCCTCAGACTTTTTAGAACGGATTAATCACGAAAACCGAGGTTCCGCTGTATATTTTTTCCATTTATGTTAATGTAAAAATTAATTTTGTACCAAAAGAACCTCAGAAAACTTACCTAACCTTATTACAACAAGTACAATTTAATTTAGCCTAATCCAACTAAATATATTTTAGGTAAGTTTACAATAATTTAATAATAAATAAACACAATGAAATATATTTTTTTCGTTAGGTTAAGAATGATTTTTGCAAAATTATTGCACACACAAATTTTCACTTGCCTTATTTGGCAAGAAGAGCATTGCTATTTAATATATATACCACTGTATATATATACATATAGTATATATATACAGTGGTACCCCGAGTTTCGGCCAACTCCCAACTCGAACAATTATGTAAGTGTATTTTTAGGGGTCTGAAACAGACTAATCTAATTTACATTCGCCTTATGGGAACAAATTCGTTCAGTAACGGTACTCAAACAGCCTTCTGGAAAGAATTATTGACGAAATCCGGGGGGTCCACTGTATACAGTGGACCCTGAGTTTCGAACTTAATCTGTTCCAGGAGCTAGTTCTAATGTTGAAACGTTCAAAACTCGAAGCAATATTTCTCATAAGAAATAATGTAAATCCAATTAATCCATTCCAGAAACCCAAAAATATTAAAAAAAAAAAATACATTTTATAGAGATTAATTATAGTTTTACATACACACAACAAACATACATAGTACAGTGG
Organism: Cherax destructor; assembly: GCA_009830355.1. Classification (NCBI taxonomy): domain Eukaryota; kingdom Metazoa; phylum Arthropoda; class Malacostraca; order Decapoda; family Parastacidae; genus Cherax; species Cherax destructor. The sequence goes on from WNWK01002986.1 coordinate 160,248, forward strand.
ACCCCCGACTAACGAAAGGTTTATATAACAAAAAAATCGTGTAACGAAAGCTTTTTTCGCTCTCGTGTAGCGAAAATTGGCTCGTGTAGCGAAACGTATTAGACCTGTCCACCTGCTCCGCGCCTGCCCTGCGCCTGCGCAGGACGCCAGTCAAGCATTGTTTACCATTGAGAGAACATTACCCAGCGCGCTCTTTCAAACACAATAAATTTGTTCTTTTTTGGTGGTTTAGTGATTGTCACTGTGAAATAAGTCACCATAGGTCCAAAGAAGCTTCCTAGTGGCACCCCTGTGGTAAAGAGAGTGAGGAACACCATCAAACTGCAGAAAGAGATTGTTGAAAAATATGAGAGTGCGTACGTCTGAGTGAGCTTGCCAGGATGTACAAGAAAAGTGCATCTACTATTGGCACTATCCTGGCAAAGAGAAATGAGATCAAGGAAGCTAATGTTGCAAAAGGGGTTGATATGTTAACGAAAAATAGATCGAAAACAGTGGATAAGGTTGAGAAGTTGTTGATGGTGTGGATCAATGAAAAACAGATAGCGGGTGATAGTATTTCCATGGCGATAATTTGTGAAAAGGCAAGGAAGTTGCACGCAGATCTTGTGAAGACAATGCCTGGAACCAGTGGTGATGCGAGTGATTTTAAAGCCAGCAAAGGCTGGTTTGACAGGTCCTAGTTGCATTAAAAGACCAAGAAGGGAAGTAACCCCAGAGAGGGACTTGTTACCTGAAGTCCTTCTGGAGGGGGATTCCCCTTCCAACCACTAACACCCTGCCCCTGTCATCCTCCCTATCTTCCAGATGCCTGCAAGTCTCTTCAATAAAGGTAAGTAAATGTTATTTATATTATATTTTTGGTGAATATTTTTTTGTGGAACGGATTAATTGTATTTACATTATTTCTTATGGGAAATAAGGGTTCGAATTACGAAAGGTTCGTGTTGAGAAATAGCTCCTGGAACAGATTAATTTTGTTAGTCGGAGGTCCACTGTACTTAAATTAGTAATAGCTAAATAAACATTTAAATAAACATATAAAATAACATTTTTACTTACCTTTATTGAAGATTGTTGATGACATCTGGAAGATAGTGAGGAGTGAGGGAGGGCTTAGTGTTTGGAAATGGAATCTCCACTCCCTGCCTTCCTGTCACAGAACGCTGCTCCCAGCCGACGCAGCAGGGCGGTTTGGCGGGCTAGCTCCGGAATTTTCAAGGATAGCTCCTGATCAATGAGGCTGACCAGGTCACGACTGAACAGGACTCTTGGGTGAATGGTCTGGGAAGATTCTAGAGCAGCGAGAGGACATCCCAGTGCATCGTTTCAGCGTAAACAGTGGAAGTTTTGTGCAGTTTGTGAGGGTTGGGGCTGAGTGTGTCCCAAGTCAGGCAGGAGCAGACAGTGCCTCCTCCCCCCCACGTCGCCAGGGGGGAGGGGGCGGGGTGTGTGGGTGAAGATGAAGGGAACATTGGTTTTGGGGAATCACATGCCCATATCTTTCAAGATGTGCATGGGAAACAAATAAATGTTGTTTGTTGTAGGCAGGACAGTGTAAACAACAGTGTGCAATCAGTGTGTAGGGAAGTGCCCCTCACCCTCCTCCCCGGGATGCCCCATGTGTGGTAAACAGTGACCCTCTCATAACCCCTCACCCCTGCGCCTCACCCACCCAACTCCCAGCACCACCCCAACTGTAGAGGGTACTTTTCCCCTCCCAGCCCATATGTCAGTGATGGCACAGGATGTGCCAGGCTCACGGGAACTTCCAATGCAGAGACAGCGCCGTGGAGCTCGACTACGAGGCAGCTGTCAGGTGTGCCACAGGCAGTGTGCACTCAATTCTTCAAGCTTCAACATCAGTGTGCACGGTGGATGTCTGGGCACCCGGAGGGCTCCAGGTGGGAACTACCAACAGCCTCTCCCAGCAGACAGAGAGGACCTGGGATCTGAAATTAAACCAAGAGTCCACCAGGACGTTGACACGTCCCCAGGGCAGCTCTTCCTCGGGATGCTAGCGGAGTCGCTGACCTCTTGGACCTCTTAGGGAGGGTTGATGGTGCTCCTGCAAACAGCAAATCCTGGCACAACCTGCTGCTGTTTGCAATGGCTGTCTGGCTGTCCTGCCGAAGAGGAACAGACACCTAGCAACATCTGTTGTTGGGGCAATGGATACATTCCCTAGAATGTTTGTTCACTGCTCATTACTCTGTAATTTGTTCATGATTGTAACCATGTATGGACATGTTTATGATTCATTACCTTTGTAACTTGTCATGAGTGTGACCAGCTCTACCTGGAGCTCATTACCTTTGTAACTTGGTCATAATTGTGACCAGATCTAGTTCATTACCGCTGTAACTTGTTCAGCTATCAAAACTTTGGAGTCCAGTCCCTGGACCAATTATGTACCTCTGTAATCTTTTGACTACCGTCCACAGGATGGGTATGGGGTGCATAATAAAGATATTAAACTAACTAACTTCCTGCTACACTCCCTGCATGCCTCCTACACTCCCTGCATGCCTGCTACAATCCCTGCATGCCTGCCACACTCCCTGCATGCCTATTACACTCCCTGCATGCCTGCTACACTCCCTGCATGCCTGCTACACTTGTACGGTTCGTATTTCTAACGGCTATACCATAGCTGTCCACGTGATCACCATGTGATCTTTCGTGAGCCAATCATGTGTCTCCCTTTTTGAATGCCCCAGGGCCGTGCGGCCGGGCAGGCAGTTCCATCCTGATAGGCAGTGAAGTCAGACGTAGGCCTACGACTCTCTAGGCTCCAATATATTTAACGCCTCCAATATACGCTACCATACCAAGCTCATCTTTATTCTCTTACCCAATCTATGCAAGAACTCCCACAACACACACTCCCTGCATGCCTGCTACACTCCCTGTATCCCTGCTACACTCCCTGCATCCCTGCTACACTCCCTGCATCCCTGCTACACTCCCTGCATCCCTGCTACACTCCCTGCATCCCTGCTACACTCCCTGCATCCCTGCTACACTCCCTGCATCCCTGCTACCTCCTGCATCCCTGCTACACTCCCTGCATCCCTGCTACACTCCCTGCATCCCTGCTACACTCCCTGCTACACTCCCTGCATCCCTGCTACACTCCCTGCATCCCTGCTACACTCCCTGCATCCCTGCTACACTCCCTGCATCCCTGCTACACTCCCTGCATCCCTGCTACACTCCCTGCATCCCTGCTACACTCCCTGCATCCCTGCTACACTCCCTGCATCCCTGCTACACTCCCTGCATCCCTGCCACACTCCCTGCATCCCTGCCACACTCCCTGCACACTCCCTGCCACCTCCCTGCTACCTCCCTGCATCCCTGCCACACTCCCTGCATCCTACACTCCCTGCATCCCTGCCATCACTCCCTGCTCACCTCCCTGCTACACTCCCTGCATCCCTGCTACACTCCTGCATCCCTGCTACACTCCCTGCATCCTACACTCCCTGCATCCTGCATGCACACTCCCTGCATCCCTGCTACACTCCCTGCATCCCTGCTACACTCCCTGCATCCCTGCTACACTCCCTGCATCCCTGTTACACTCCCTGCATCCCTGCTACACTCCCTGCATCCCTGCTACACTCCCTGCATCCCTGCTACACTCCCTGCATCCCTGCCACTCCTGCATCCTGCACACTCCTGCATCCTGCTACACTCCCTGCATCCTGCTACACTCCCTGCATCCTGCTACACTCCCTGCATGCCTGCTACACTCCCTGCATGCCTGCTACACTCCCTGCATGCCTGCCACTCCGCATGCCTGCTACACTCCCTGCATCCCTGCTACACTCCCTGCATCCCTGCTACACTCCCTGCCTTCCTGTTGATTTGCTTTTGCTATATATCCTGGCAAGCTCCACAAGTCGCACACAACTCTCGTATTTTTTTACTATTTCCTTCTTCACTTCTATGCTGTTTCTCACTTTCTTTACCACAGGGGGTGCCACTAGGAAGTTTCACATTTTAAAGTAAAAAATTGAGTTTTGAGTTACAGATCTAGTGCTAATTACTAAGGTCAAACGTGCCGATTTTAAGGGAAAAAAAAACTATGTCCGTATATGATAAACTAACAATGAACTAACTCAGTTTCTTTTTATTATTATTACATTCACTAGTCAAGTGATAATCGTTATACAACGCCTGGCATTCTAAGATTGATCCTAGGTAGGGGGAAGCAGGTTTAATCCCTTGAATCAAGAGCTTCTCACCGGCAACAAGGTGACTCCTAGAAAGGAGGGATTAATTACCCCATGAAGGCTATTATTATTATTATAATCAAGGGGGAGTACAGCGCCTGTGGGGGGGGAGGTATTCAGACTCAATTCAGGGAACTGGAGCACAGATCCAATTCCCTAGATCAAGAGCATCAAGGAACCTTCCCTGAGGGGCCCAGGAAGGCTAGAATAAGACTAAACACTAAATGAGCACAGCACATCCCGCTTACCTTTCTCAAAATCCTCTGGAACTGTCCTTCCCCCACTTGCTGGATGTCTGCTCTGATATTTGGGAAGATTAATGGCCATAGTGACACATGGTGAAGACATCAGCGGAAAGAGAAGCAGAAACACACGTGTAAATATTAACACGACACCACAGACACAAACATGTCACACTAACTAGCACTCTGCTCGACGTGGCTCTAGGTTCTGACTGCTCTTACGGGTATAGAGGGCCAACACAGGCAAACCTGTGTTCAACTCTCCTTATTTTAAGAAATTATTATCATTATACTAAAAAAGGCTTTAAACTTGTGTGAATTATACAGAAATTAAGGAACCAAATGATGCACAAGTCTGGACAAAAAAACAAAAAAGGAATAAATAAGGTTTTTCCAGTGAGGATGGGAAACCAAGAACATGTGTTTGCTCTTGAAGTTATATAATAATATAATATCTATATTTCTACAAGAACATGTACAAGGTATACAGTCCTAGCTGACATCAATGGCATACTACTATATAGAAAGCCGCTTGTTATGCTGACCATTTCGGGTAAATTGGGTCAGTTTTGTCCCAGGATGCAACCCACACCAGTCGACTAACACCCAGGTACTCATTTTACACTGATGGGTGAACAGGGACAGCAGGTGTCTTATGGAAACACGTTCTAATGTTTTCCAGCCGTACCGGAGATTCGAACTCCGGATCTCAGTGTGTGAGCTGAGTGCGCTAGCGATCGAGCTAGGGAACACCGTAAATATAGGTAATCATTCGCGAATAATTATTATTACGTATTTAGTATCTAACATCAAAAGCTTCCTACTAAGGAGGGTACTTTTAAATACTGGGAAGGGCTCATGATTAAAAAACTGGACCCATTTAAAACAGGGAAAACGCTAAACCTACAGTAGTTATATAGCACCTACCTCAGGAACGGCAGGCGGCTCCAGCTGTGGGGTTATAAGAATAAGAAGTTTATTTTGACATGATACATGGTTGTACAGAGGAATATAATAGGTGGGTGTATATCCCTTAAAAGCCTCTTTGTATACATGGAGAGAGTTACAGGGGTCAACGCCCCTGCGGCCCGGTCCGTGACCAGGCCTCATGCTGGATCAGACCCTGATCAACCAGGCTGTTACTGCTGGCCGCACGCAGTCCAACGTACGAACCACAGCCTGGCTGGTCAGGTACCGACTTTAGGTGCCTGTCCAGTGCCTGCTTGAAGACAGCCAGGGGTTTGTTGGTAATCCCCCTGATGTATGCTGGGAGGCAGTTGAACAATCTTAGGCCCCTGACACTTATTGTGTTGTCTCTCAACGTGCTAGTGGCACCCCTGCTCTTCATTGGGGGGATGTTACATCGCCTGCCGAGTCTTTTGCTTTCGTAGGGAGTGACTCTCGTGTGCAACTTTGGTACTAATCCCTCGAAAATTTTCCAAGTGTATATAATAATGTATCTCTCCCGCCTGCGTTCTAGGAACTTCAAGCATTCCCAGTAATTGAGGTGGTTTATCGCAGTTATGCGTGCCGTGAAGGTTCTCTGCACATTTTCTAGGTCAGCAATTTCACCTGCCTTGAAAGGTGCAGTTAGTGTGCAGCAATATTCCAGCCTAGATAGAATAAGCGACCTGAAAAGTGTCAACATAGGCATGGCATCCCTGGTTTTGAAGGTTCTCATTATCCATTCTGTCATTTTTCTAGCACATGCGATTGCTACGGTGTTATGGTCCTTGAAGGTGAGATCCTCTGACATGATCACTCCCAGGTCTTTGACATTAGTTTTTCGCTCTATTGTATGGTTGGAATTTGTTTTGTATTCCGATGAGATTTTAATTTCCTCACGTTTTCCATATCTGAGTAATTGAAATTTCTCATCATTGAACTTCATATTGTTTTCTGCAGCCCATTTAAAGTTTTGGTTTAGTCTTGCAGTGTCTTCAACGGTGGACACTGTCATGCTGATTCGGGTGTCATCTGCAAAGGAAGACACAGCACTGTGGCTTATATCCCTGTCTATGTCCGTATGCAGAGCATTTCGGGCAAACTTAAAAATTAACTTAAGATTAATAAGGCAATAACAGTTCATATGGTCATTAGATGAGTTACAATGCACATCTCATTAATACCTATGTATCATGTCTACCCAACTATGTATCATTGTACCATGTCTAAATGAAGTATTATTATTATTATTATTATTATTATTATTATTATTATTATTATTATTATTATAATATTCTATTAGGTAATGCTACATGGCTTTAATAAGTCTAGTAGAGAATAATTACACTATTGAATTAGTTTATAAAGATTACAATATTATAATAGAACAACTTAAAACAATTTACAATATAATGCATTACAATTTAGTACTATTTAAAACAATGAAATTTAGACATCGTAATTTTGAAGTAGTAAGTGGTTGAGCAATCCTCAACACAATATACAGTAATGAAATTGAAACAATTTAAAGTTGACCAGTCTTAAATTATTTAGAAGTTTTTTTTTTTTTGAGTAGCTTTTTAGCAGCTGGTAGGTATTCGATACGTATTAGATACGAAGCCTATTATATATATATATATATATATATATATATATATATATATATATATATATATATATATATATATATATATATATATCGTGCCGAATAAGTAAAATTGGTCAATTAGCAAGAAGGTGGAGGAGGTGTTGATTTGCCGGGAATTCTCCCGGCCCGGGTCTATTCCAGATGGCGACCTGGCTCCGGCTCCCTGTCGGGGGAGTATCAGAGACCAATGTCTCCCATGGGAGGAGGTACAAGTACCCCCTCATCGTTGGGACCAACTGTCCCCAGGCCTAGCCACATTCCCCACCTGCACGGGGCTGGTAGGGAGAAGCTAGGCCTCTCTGGTCTGCTATCTTCCCTGACGGGAAGGGCAGGCTTGCGAGCTGCAGATGGTAGCAAGCTCTAGCTTTGGCACCTACCCTGCCCTAAAAGGGCTGGGCATGGTGTCGATGATGATCATCATTAGCAAGAACTCATTTAAAACTAAGTCCTTTCTAAATTTTTCTCTTATACATTTAAAGATATATTTTTTCATTTATGTTAATGTAAAAATTAATAATTTTGTACCAAAAGAACTTTAGAAAACTTACCTAACCTTATTATAACAAACGCAATTTAATTTAGCCTAATCCAACTAAATATATTTTAGATAAGTTTACAATAATTTATTAATAAACAAACATAATGAAATATATTTATTTTAAGAACATAAGAACATAAGAAAGAAGGAACACTGCAGTAGGCCTACTGGCCCATGCGAGGCAAGTCCAAGTCTCCCACCGGCTTAAGCCAATGCCCCGATTCAGCCAGGTCAGGTTACATTCACTTAAGGAAGGAGCACGGCATCTGACCTAGTAGCACAAGCTAGTCAGGACCAACTCACACCCACCCGCACCCACTCATATATTTATCTAGCCTATTTTTAAAACTACACAACGTTTTAGCCTCTATAACTGTAATCGGGAGTTTGTTCCACTCATCGACAACTCTATTATCAAACCAATGCTTTCCTATATCCTTCCCGAATCCGAATTTATCCAACTTAAAGCCATTGCTGAGTGTCCTGTCAATACTAGATATTTTTAGCACGCTATTTACATCCCCTTTATTTATTCCTGTTTTCCATTTATACACCTCAATCATATCCCCCCTAATTCTACGCCCCTCCAGAGAGTGCAGATTCAGGGCCCTCAGTCTATCCTCATAGGCAAGATTTCTGATACATGGGATCAACTTAGTCATCCTCCTTTGTACGTTTTCCAGAGCATTTATATCCATTCTGTAATACGGTGACCAAAACTGTGCAGCATAATCTAGATGAGGCCTAACCAAGGATATATAGAGTTGAAGAACAACCTGAGGACTCCTATTATTTATGCTTCTTGATATGAAGCCAAGGTTTCTGTTCGCTTTATTGCGAACACTTATGCACTGCTGTCTAGGTATTTATCTAACCTATTTTTAAAACTACACAATGTCTTAGCTTCTATGACGGTACTCTGGAGTTTGTTCCACTCATCCACAACTCCAATACCAAACCAGTGCTTTCCTATATCCTTCCTGAATCTGAATTTTTCCAACTTAAAACCATTGCTGCGAGTCCTGTCTATGCTAGATATTTTTAAGCACACTATTTACATCCCCTTTATTCATTCCTGTTTTCCATTTATACACCTCAATCATATATCCCCTAATTCTACGTCTTTCTAGAGAGTGCAGATTCAGGGCCCTCAGTCTATCCTCATAGGAAAGATTTCTGATACATGTGATCAACTTTGTCATCCTCCTCTGTACGTTTTCCATAGCATTATATCCATTCTTTAATACGGTGACCAGAACTGTGCAGCATAATCTAGAGGAGGCCTAACCAATACTGAATTTACATAAACTATACTTAAGGTAAAATCTAATGAACTTAATAGTGACCCTATATTTTTTTGTAATTTTAAAGATAAGTGTAATCTTGCCAGGAAATTTTTACTTTACAATTCTCACGCTTTATATAAGGTCCAACCGCCCCAATGGAAATAAATCACCTTGACTTCATTTTGGTTATCATAGGTAATTTACACATTATATAAGACAATTGTAATCCAAAGATCGTGCAACTGTACCTGAATAAACTTGCATATTAAATTTCTTGGAACACAAACACATCATTTCAAGATTCAAAGGTCAATAGGATATATTTACGGGGACAGGACTATAAATATATACTATAAATATATGCCGATTCACATAAACTTACCCTTAAAGAGGTGCTCATAGATGGCCACTCTGTTGGCTTTAGGCATCAACATTTTGGCTGGCCTCCGGGGGAACACTTCCCCGTGCACAGCGTGGATGATCGATAGGTTCAGAATGATTTTTGCGAAATTATTGCATACACAAATTTTCGCTTGTATTATTCGGCAAGAAGAGCGTTGCTATTTAAGCCAAAATTGCAAGTTTTACCTATTCGGCACGACATTTTATATATATATATATATATATATATATATATATATATATATATATATATATATATATATATATATATATATATATATATATATATATATGTATGTATGTATGTGTAGAACAACCACTGTGAAAAATAGCGAAATTCAAAGCGCTTTCATGACTTCTCACATTATCAAGAAACTAAAAATAAAAGGTTAACAGGCAGGCATATAAGGACGAGACTACACCTCGCTGCCACCCCACAACACCTGACTTTTTATGATGATGTAGGTAGGTAGTCAGTGATCCATGAAACAGTTTACATTCTACCCAAAAAATTGTCTAATGTACCTTGAATTCTTCCCAAATTTTATTAATACGTAATAAATGAATCCAATTTTTATAAATCAAAATAAATATTCATATTATTTTCAAAACTGCTTTTTTTATGAAACATGATTCTGTTACATTCCTGACGACCATGGACTTGCTTGATATAACTTTCTCAGCCTTTTTAAAATCAAATGGATAGTTAAAATCTCTCACATGAATAAACAGAGCATTAGAATTGTGAAAATTATTATTATAGTTATTATTATGAGCAAATCACCTGCAGGAGACTTACCTGAATTATTACCTGCAAGTAATTTGGGTGAGGTAAGTGGGACTTAGTCACAGTATGTCACTGAACTGTATCTCCCTCGTCTGCCCACTTCTTCACCACTCTCACAAAAAGCTAGACCTGACATTAATTAGTAATTACCAGCTACTATGGTAATTAAAGTTATGTGGACAGTAAGTTATTTTGGTTTACTTGCTGGGTACACAAAATATTCATATTAACACTTACCATTTAATTACTGTAGATGGATCACACCACAACACCTGCCTAACACCTAGACCCTACACAGGCAAGCTGAGATCTAAATGCAAGGACTAATGGTGTACGTACTTCCCTGTGAGTGATGTTCGCATCCCATCTTCTGCCATCCCCACGTAATTCTTGAGGTCCCGCAAATTTCCTGTCCCAATTCTTCAGCAGGGGACAGTAACACAGGTTCATGTTACAAATTCAGACTGGAACACCCCAAATTGGTCTCAGAAAATGCTGAATTATATTGCACAACCAAGTCCAATGCCCACACATTAAATTCAATATGGCGTCTCCCCCTGCATCACTTAGCAGCTCTTCTACACCCCCCCCACACGAAATGTCTCGAAAGGGTTAAATCAGCATATTTTATTACACAATTATTGTATAATTCAAATTTACACATGCTGAATTTAGGAAAATTCAAAATCTTCCACAAGAATCTTGTCCACTTCTAATGCTATATTTGTTGTTTTAACCAAGTTCAAGATTTTTACCAGTTTAACCATAATAAATTTAATCACATATTTGACAGAAAACCTTATAGGCATCCACCCCCCCCCCCCAGTCAACATTTTGGGGGGAATTCTTTATCAGTTTTTTTAACTGTGTCAAGATTTTTAAATACATCTTTGATATTAAAATTCTTAAGTAGAAAAGGCATATCAACCAAGTTCTTCTGCATATTGTGATATCACTTGTTTGCTGTGATCTTATTGCATACATACATACATATACATGCAAGACAAGCCACAGAGGGTGGAAATCTTTATCACAAATACTTTCACACTTCTCAGTGCATCAGGAGATATGCGATGTTGCAAGAGAGCATTCTGAGAGAAGCTGTAGCTGGTGACACACCCGCACTACGCTACTCTGAGAATACTCCCCCTGCTTCAGTTGCTTTCTTGCAACATTGCATAGATCCTGATGATGCACTGAGAAGTGTGAAAGTACTTGAGCTAAAGATTTCCGCCCCCAGGCTTGTCTTGCATAGTTAAGATAGCCTGTCTGCGATTGTTTGCGTATATATATATATATATATATATATATATATATATATAATTACTTGACCTGAGTGAGTGAGAGGGAGGGGAGGATATAAAAGAAGGATTAGTGGACATTCAGAATTTTACCTTTTGACTAAGGCAGATCTTGTACGTTTGCCATTATTGACTTTGTGTGAGAGCCTTGGTGGTAGCTGTGTGAGAAAATATGAAGACCGCAAAATATCACTTCTCCAGGCGTGGTCAGAGACATGTTTTTCCAACATATCTATATTTAGCTGATGACAAGAGCAGATGTCACCGTGGGCACTACTACCTGTAATTTTTAATAAAACGAAAGACGAATTACAAAATTAGAAAATAATTGAGGAAGCCATTTGACAAGGTCATTGAAATGGTGTTCAAATATAGGTCAAGATCTATTAAGGAGGAAGATAAGTAAAATATGGTGATAACAAATGTGGCAATACTGGAAGAATTTAAGTGGGGACAGGTGAGGTACTAAGGGTCAAGTGAGGTGATACAGGTCACTGGAGATCAGTTGGGAGTGTGAAGCACTGGCAGGCAACTGACACGTTTTGCCCCTCACACAACAATGACTGGTAAGATTACATTTGGCTGTTAAGGATTATATTCACGAGACGCCAAACCTATAGGGGTTCGTGCAGATCTTGTGAAATATGTGATAAGGTTTGATCTACGTAAAGGGAGGGTAGCTCTAGCTCCTAGAATCTAGAACTTTTCACCAGGCACTCCCATTTAAAAGGTCATTTGGATCAGAACCCTAATTATAATTCTATTCATGGGGACGTGCTAAACCCCTAGGAGCCATACAGTGCCTGGAGAATGGGAAGCAACCAGGTTTGATTGAAGAAAATGTAGGATAAGCCACATTCGTTGTATCAAGAACATCTCCGGCACCAAGGGATCTTCTTAGAGGTTCAACCCCTTGAACAAAGTTGATTAATTTGTTCAACAGGGTGAAGATGACACTTCAAAAATAGTTTATATTTATGGAGGGAAAGGGATGGAAGAACGTTCAACTTGAAGGGACTGTGAATCACACAGCACCTGAGGTTCGATCCAAGAAAGAGGAAGGATATATCCACGTCCTTGAATCAAAAGCCCCTCACCGTCATCAAAGAACCCCCCCTTTAAGGAGTCATTATCACTAGTTATTATATTTAGGGAAGTGCGTTACACCCGTAGGGGTCGGGAATGGGAGGAAATCATGTTCGATCCAAGGAAAGGAAGATCAGGTTCAATTCCTTGGATCAAGAGGCCCCTCACCAGCCTCAAAGGAGCCTCCCTTGAGGGGTCAAAATGATGTAACGTGTGTACTGCTGAGGACAGTTTTGAGTGGCGATGAGGATGACTCAGTTGGCGAGGGAAGGCTGTAGTATTTTCTTGTTCTGTTCTTTCATGTTCTGATATTCTGGATTTTATATATATATATATATATATATATATATATATATATATATATATATATATATATAATTATAGTATATATATATATATATATATATATATATATATATATATATATATAATATGAATATGAATGTGTATATATATATAATATGAATATGAATGTGTAAATTCAAGGATTATGTGGATTAAAATAAGGGTCGGATGCGAAAAGTGGGTCATAATAAGCGTGTATGCACCTGGAGAAGAGAGGAGTGTAGAGGAGAGAGAGATTTTGGGAGATGTTAAGCGAATGTATAGGAACTTTTGAACCAAATGAGAGAGTAATTGTGGTAGGGGACCTAAATGCTAAAGTGGGAGAAACATGCAGAGAGGGTGTAGTAGGTAAGTTTGGGGTGCCAGGTGTAAATGATAATGGGAGCCCTTTGATTGAACTTTGTATAGAAAGGGGTTTAGTTATAGGTAATACATATTTTAAGAAAAAGAGGATAAATAAGTATACAAGATATGATGTAGGGCGTAATGACAGTAGTTTGTTGGACTATGTATTGGTAGATAAAAGACTGTTGAGTAGACTTCAGGATGTACATGTTTATAGAGGGGCCACAGATATATCAGATCACTTTTTAGTTATAGCTACAGTGGGAGTAAAAGGTAGATGGGATACAAGGAAAATAGAATCAGTAAGTAAGAGAGAGGTGAAGGTTTATAAACTAAAAGAGGAGGCAGTTAGGGTAAGATATAAACAACTATTGGAGGATAGATGGGCTAGTGAGAGTGTAGGCAATGGGGTCGAAAATGTATGGGGTAGATTTAAAAATGTAGTGTTAGAGTGTTCAGCAGAAGTTTGTGGTTACAGGCGAGTGGGTGCGGGAGGGAAGAGGAGCGATTGGTGGAATGATGATGTAAAGAGAGTAGTAAGGGAGAAAAAGTTAGCATATGAGAGGTTTTTACAAAGTAGAAGTGATGCAAGGAGGGAAGAGTATATGGAGAGAAAAAGAGAGGTTAAAAGAGTGGTGAAGCAGTGTAAAAGAGAGCAGATGAGAGAGTGGGTGAGATGTTATCAGCAAATTTTGTTGAAAATAAGAAAAAGTTTTGGAATGAGATTAATAAGTTGAGGAAGCCTAGAGAACAAATGGATTTGACAGTTAAAAATAGGAGAGGAGAGTTATTAAATGGAGAGTTAGAGGTATCGGGAAGATGGAGAGAATATTTTGAGGAGTTGTTAAATGTTGATGAAGACAGGGAAGCTGTGATTTCGTGTGTAGGGCAAGGAGGAATAACATCTTGTAGGAGTGTGGAAGAGCCAGTTGTGGGTGTAGGGAAGTTCGTGAGGCAGTGGGTAGAATGAAAGGGGTAAGGCAGCTGGGATTGATGGGATAAAGATAGAAATGTTAAAAGCAGGTGGGGATATAGTTTTGGAGTGGTTGGTGCTATTATTTAATAAATGTATGGAAGAGGGTAAGGTACCTAGGGATTGGCAGAGAGCGTGTATTGTTCCTTTGTATAAAGGCAAAGGGGACAAAAGAGAGTGCAAAAATTATAGGGGAATAAGTCTGTTGAGTGTACCTGGTAAAGTGTATGGTAGAGTTATTATTGAAAGAATTAAGAGTAAGACAGAAAGCAGGATAGCAGATGAACAAGGGGCTTTAGGAAAGGTAGGGGGTGTGTAGACCAAGTGTTTACAGTGAAACATATAGGTGAACAGTATTTGGATAAGGGTAAAGATGTTTTTGTGGCATTTAGGGATTTGGAAAAGGCGTATGATAGGGTAGATAGGGGGGCAATGTGGCAGATGTTGCAGGTGTATGGAATAGGAGGAAGGTTACTGAAAGCAGTGAAGAGTTTTTATGAGGATAGTGAGGCTCAGGTTAGAGTGTGTAGGAGGGAAGGGGACTATTTCCCAGTAAAAGTGGGCCTTAGACAAGGATGTGTGATGTCACCGTGGTTGTTCAATATATTTATAGATGGGGTTGTAAGAGAAGTGAATGTGAGGGTCTTGGCAAGAGGTGTTGGGCTAAAAGATAAAGAAGCAAATACAAAGTGGGAGTTGTCACAGTTGCTTTTGCTGATGACACTGTGCTTTTGGGAGATTCTGAAGAGAAGTTGCAGAGGTTGGTGGATGAATTTGGTAGGGTGTGTAAAAGAAGAAAATTGAAAGTGAATATAGGAAAGAGTAAGGTGATGAGGATAACAAAAAGAATAGGTGACGAAAGATTGGATATCAGATTGGAGGGAGAGAGTATGGAGGAGGTGAATGTATTCAGATATTTGGGAGTGGACATGTCGGCGGATGGGTCTATGAAGGATGAGGTGAATCATAGAATTGATGAGGGGAAAAGGGTGAGTGGAGCACTTCGGAGTCTGTGGAGACAAAGAACCTTGTCCATGGAAGTAAAGAGGGAATGTATGAGAGTATAGTTATACCAACGCTCTTATATGGGTGTGAAGCATGGGTGATGAATGTTGCAACGAGGAGAAGGCTGGAGGCAGTGGAGATGTCATGTCTGAGGTCAATGTGTGGTGTGAATATAATGCAGAGAATTCGGAGTTTGGAAATTAGGAGGAGGTGCGGGATTACCAAAACGATTGTCCAGAGAGCTGAGGAGGGGTTGTTGAGGTGGTTTGGACATGTAGAGAGAATGGAACGAGACAGAGTGACTTCGAGAGTGTATAAATCTGTAGTGGAGGGAAGGCGGGGTAGGGGTCGGCCTAGGAAAGGTTGGAGGGAGGGGTAAGGGAAGTTTTTGTGCGAGGGCTTGGACTTCCAGCAAGCATGTGTGAGCGTATTTGATAGGAGTGAATGGAGGCATATGGTTTTAATACTTGACGTGCTGTTGGAGTGTGAGCAAAGTAACATTTATGAAGGGATTCAGGAAACCGGCAGGCCGGACTTGAGTTCTGGAGATGGGAAGTACAGTGCCGGCACTCTGAAGGAGGGGTGTTAATGTTGCAGTTTTATAACTGTAGTGTAAAGCACCCCTCTGGCAAGACAGTGATGGAGTGAATGATGATGAAAGTTTTTTTCGGGCCACCCTGCCTTGGTGGGAATCGGCCGATGTGTTAATAAATAAAAAAATAAAAATAAATATATAATTATATATATATATATATATATATATATATATATATATATATATATATATATATATATATATATATATAAAATATATATATATATATATATTATATATGTATATATATATATATATATATATATATATATATATATATATATATATATATGTATATATATATACATATATATATATATATATATATATATATTTTTATGTATACACATTATACATGAAGCTAGGCCTGTCTGGTCTGCCATCTTCCCCACCCCAGGGAGGCTGACAGGAAGGGCAGTCTTGCGAGCTGCAGATGGTAGCAAGCTCTAGCTTTGGCACCTACCCTGCCCTAGAAGGGCTGGGGATGGTGGAGCCCTAACTACAGCATATGGCCGGAGAAGGGGCTTATATACATGTACTGTAGTCAGGTGAGTCAAAGCAGGAGGCGGTGGGATCACAGTGGAACCATCCACTAGTGTATACCTAGAGAGGGTTTCGGGGGTCAACGGCCCCGTGGCCCGGTCTGTGACCAGGCCTCATGGTGGATCAGGGCCTGATCAACCAGGCTGTTACCGCACGCAACCCGACATACGAACCACAGCCAGGCTGGTCAGGTAATGACTTTAGGTGCCTGTCTAGTGCCTTATTGAAGACCGCCAGGGGTCTATTGGTAATCCCCCTTATATATGCTGGGAGGCAGTTGAACAGTCTTGGGCCCCTGACACTTATTATGTTCTCTTATCGTGCTAATGGCACCCCTGCTTTTCATTGGGAAAATCTTGCATCGTCTGCTAAGTCTTTTGCTTTCATAGGGAGTGATTTTCGTGTGCAAGTTTGGTACTAATCCCTCTAGGATTTTCCAAGTGTATTATAATCATGTCTCTCTCCCGCCTGCATTCTAGGAAGTACAGGTTAAGGAACTTCAAGCATTCCCAGTAATTGAGGTGTTTTATTGCAGTTGTGTGTGCCGTGAAGGTTCTCTGTACATTTTCTAGGTCAGCAATTTCACCTACCTTGAAAGGTGCTTTTAGTGTGTAACAATATTCCAGCCTAGATAGAATAAGTGACCTGAAGAGTGTCATCATGGGCTTGGCATCTCTAGTTTTGAAGGTTCTCATTATCCATCCTGTCATTTTTCTAGCAGATGCAATTGATACAATGTTATGGTCTTTGAAGGTGAGATCCTCTGACATGATCACTCCCAGGTCTTTTACATTAGTTTTTCGCTCTATTGTGTGGCTGGAATTTGCTTTATACTTCAATATATAGTTTTAATTTCCTTACGTTTTCCATATCGAAGTACTAATTGAAATTTCTCATCATTGAACTTCTGAGGCCCATTTAAAGATTTGGTTGATGTCTGCCTGGAGTCTTGCTATGTCTTCAATGGAGGACACTGTCATGCAACTTCTGGTGTCATCTGCAAAGGAACTGGATGGGAGCGAGTACTGTGCCTTGTGGAACAGAGCTTTTCACCGTAGCCGCCTCAGACTTTACTCTGTTTACTACTACTTTTTGTGTTCTATTTGTTAGGAAATTATAGATCCATCTACCAACTTTTCCTGTTATTCCTTTATCACGCATTTTGTGCGCTATTACACCATGGTCACACTTGTCAAAGGCTTTTGCAAAGTCTGTGTATAATACATTTGCATTTTGTTTGTCTTCTAGAGCATCCAGGACCTTGTCATAATGGTCCAGTAGTTGGGACAGACAGGAGCAACCTGCTCTAAACCCATGTTGCCCTGGGTTGTGTAACTGATGGGTATCTAGATGGGTGGCGATCTTGCTTCTTAGAACCCTCTCAAAGATTTTTTATATGGGACGTTAGTGCTATCGGTCTGTAGTTGTTTGCTATTGCTTTATTGCCCCCCTTTATGGAGTGGGGCTATGTCTGTTGTTTTTAGCAGCTGTGGGACGACCCCTGTGTCCATGCTCCCTTTCCATAGGATGTTAAAAGCACATGATAGAGGCTTCTTGCAGTTCTTAATGAACATGGAGTTCCACGAGTCTGGGCCAGTTATTTATTGCCTTTTTGAAGTCATTTGGCATCAAGATAATATCAGATAGGTTCGAGTCTACCAAATTCTGTCTCATAAAAAATTCATTTAGGTCTTCGACTCTCAGTATTGTTAGCGGCTCACTAAAAACCGAGTCATATTGGGACTTGAGTAGCTCACTCATTTCCTTGCTGTCATCTGTGTAGGACCCATCTCGTTTAAGTAGGGGCCCAATACTGGATGTTGTTCTCGACTTTGATTTGACATAAGAAAAGAAATATTTTGGGTTTCTTTCAATTTCATTTATGGCTTTTAGTTCTTCCTTTGTTTCTTGACTCCTGTAAGATTCCTTTAGCTTTAATTTGATGTTTACTATTTCTCTGACCAGTGTCTCCCTACATATTACAGATATATTGGCCTCTTTTAGTCGCTCTGTTATTCTTTTTCTTCGCCTGTATAAGAAGCGCCTTTCTAGACATAGGTTTGGATCTGTGTTGCTTAGGCTATCTTCCCAGTTAATGTCATTTAGGACCTGGTTTACTTGGTCCCACCTTATGTTTTTGTTATTGAAGTTGAATTTGGTGAATGCTCCCTCGTGACTGATCACATTTTGTCAGTCTGGGGCCCTGCGCGGCCCTGTGCGGCGCTGCGCAGCCCTGTGCATACATGTCTGAACCTCTATTATGTTGTGATCAGAGTACAGTGGACCCTCGATTTTCGTTCACCTCCAAACTCGAACAATTATGTAAGTGTATTTTCGTAAGTGCTTTTGTAAGTGTATTTTTTGGGGGTCTGAAATGACTAATCTAATTTACATTTGTCCTTATGGGAACAAATTCGTTTGGTAACAGCACTCAAACAGCATTTTGGAAAGAATTTTCAACGAAAACCGAGGGTCCACTGTACATACATTGTTTTTTAAATGGTAATATTTCATATTAGATCATCATTGTTAGTGAAGATGAGGATTCTCCAATCTTGTAGGCTCTATTATTTGCTGGTTTAAGGTGAATTTGGTGCAGAGACTTAAAAGCTTGTGTGTGTGCGAGTTTTCATCTGAGCTGCCTCCTGGTGTTTTCTCTGCTGCTTCAACATTATTTGCTACATTCCTCCATTTTAGGTGCCTTAGGTTGGAATTCCCAAGGAGCAAGATGTTGGGGGCAGGACCTGGAAGATTTTCCAGACTGATCAATTTTCAAAAGCTGTTCCTGGAATTGTTGGAAAGTTGCATCCGGAGGCTTGTATACAACCACAATGACCAGGTTTTGGTTCTCGATCTTTACTGCCAAAACTTCAACTACATCATTTAAGGCATTTAGTAGATCCAAACATATAAGTGACTCTGTGATATACAGGCCAACCCTTCCCCCCTTTTGCCTGTTCACTCTGTCGCATCTGTATAGATATTAACCCGGGATCCATATTTCATTGTCAAAGTGATCCTTTATGTGGGTCTCTATGAAAACCATGAACATTGCATTTGACTTTGTAAGCAGACCACAAATGAAAGGTATTTTGTTGTTTGTTGCTGGCTTTAGACCCTGTATATTTGCAAAGATGAATGTCGTCGGATTGGTGGTATTAGTGGTATGGGGTAGGTAGGTCTTCGTCCAAAGGTTCCCATATGTTGCATAAGTGTCTCAATCTTCAACTTGTCGGTTTTCAAAACCATTTGTCACACACACATATACAGTGGACCCCCGGTTATCGGCCATAATTCGTTCCAGAATGCTGTTCGAATGCCGTTACTGAACGAATTTGTTCCCATAAGGAATAATGTAAATTAGATTGGTTTGTTTAGACCCCTAAAAATATACTTACAAAAATACACTTACATATTTTTTTCGAGTTGGGAGCAGTACGAAATCCGGGGGTCCACTGTGTACGTACGTACGTGTGTGTGTGTGTGTGTGTGTGTGTGTGTGTGTGTGTGTGTGTATATATATATATATATATATATATATATATATATATATATATATATATATACATACATATGTATATATACATGTACCTGGAGCATACCTGGAGAGGGTTTCAGGGGTCAATGCCCCCGTGGCCCGGTCTGTGACCAGGCCTTGCTTATTTATTTATATACATATTTCACGATAGTAAGCAATGGAGATTTACAAGGGAGGAAAATGAACAAATTGATCAGACATGTAGGTGGACACTGCTTTGTTAGAGTTCAGTTGTAGCTCTTAGGCCTACTACTCAACTAGGCGTGTTTGAGGAATCTATCTCCAGCTCCGAGATATGCTACTCACCTAGCTATTGAGAAGGTTGAGTTCTAGTTCCCAAACTTGCAATTCTCCCAGTTGTTTGTGTGCTGAGCATTAGCTCCTGAGCTTATTATTTACATGTCCAGCTTTTTCAAAAATAGAGCTCAAACTTCCCCTACCTTACCTGCATTGACGTATATGGTCTCCCACATTGCTTAAACTCACTCTCAACTTATCCAACATAATTTCCTTACCATAATTCAATAAAAACAGCTGAGATTGATGGAATCAAGGCAGAAATGCTAAAAGCAGGTGGAGATATAGTTTTGGAGCAATAGGTACTTTTGTTCAATAAATGTTTGAGAGGGAGAGGTGCCTAGAGATTGGCAGAGAGCATGCATAGTTTTGTATAAAGGAAAGGGGACAAAAGACAGTGTAAAAATTATAAGGGGCAAAGCCTGTTGAGTATACCAGGTTACGTGTATGGTAGAGTTAGTATTATTGAAAGAATTAAGGGTAAGATGGAGAGCAAGAGGCCAGATGAACAAAGAGGCTTTAGGAAGGGTAGGGATGTGTAGACTAAGTGTTTATATTGAAGCATATAAGAACAATATTTAGATAAAGGAAAGGAAGTTTTTGTTGATTCATGGATTTAGAAATAACATATGCTAGGGTGGATAGGGAAGCATTGAGGCAGATTTTGCAAGTGTATGAAATAGGTAGTGGGTTACTGAAAGCAGTTACGAGTTTTTTACTCACCCTTGTTACCAGCATCTTTACATAAGTGGTCACATCTGGCGAGAGCCAAGCTAATTGAAGGAGGTTGAGTCCAGACACAACGGGAGTGAGGGAAGCTCCTGCAGCCAATAGAAGGGTCAGGATTCTGGGCCTATTGCTAGTGACAGCCAGGACCAAGGCATGTGTAGGATACTCTGCCATGGCCTCTAGAGGAGAGCCCTTCAGCAGGAGCTGGCATGCTTCCTTCACATCATCACCAAGACAAATAACTTCCAGCAAGCGGCCATATAGGTATCGTTCTTCTTCCTCACTCGGCTGACAGACAACATACAGTCAATAATTATGCTTCAATTAGTTAAGTTAGAGAACACTATTGTATACCTCTCAAAGTATCTGTAAAGCATGAGAAATCTATAGGATACAGCCATTACACCAGAGGACAGTAACTGTAAGATAAGAAGAAACTCTTCCTCATAAGAAAATCTATGCTTTCAGTTTATTTTCAATAGAATTACATAGTATTACATTATAAAATGTTGTATCATACATGAAAGTCTTTGCCCAAAACAGCAAGAGGTCCCCTGCCCACAAATTAATTTAGGACTATACTCAAAATCATCTTATCTCTCAATAACAACCATACCCACACTATGCTAAACTCTAACCTAATTTAAAACCACTTCTCAAATATTTTATTATCCCTTAACTATTAAGCCATTATTACAAATTTAAAAATGTATGTATCATAAATAGTACTACCTAATATTAATAATATCTGCAATTCTAGGAAATAAAAGATATCCACGAACAATACTATCAAATTATCAAAAACAGACGAACCCCTACTCCACCAACTGAGACAGCAAACAGACTTAATGTTTTCTTCTCCACCATAGGAAAGAATCTAGCGAGTAAAATCCCAAGCTCGAACACTCGTCCAACAGACTACCTCACCAACACCTACCCAGATACACTATTCCTAGCTCCTACCAACTCAATTGAAGTCTCCTCATAATCAACACCCTTAAAAACAAAGCAGGAGACATAAACATCTTACCACCCTTTATGTACAAAAAGCTTCACAGGTACAGTGGACCCACGAGTTATGTACACCCTGAAATCGTACAATTATGTAAGTATAATATTGTATGCTTGTGGAAGTGTATTTTGGGGGTCTGAAATAGACTAACCTAAGTGACATTATTTCTCAAGGAGTAAATTCGTTCGTAATGGCACTTGAGCAGGATTCGGGAATGAAGTTTTACGAAACTCGGTGGTCCACTGTACTGTCACCAATTATAGCAGCATTATTCAATAAATCCATTGAATCTTCTACCTTCCCATCAATTCTCAAAATAGCTAGGGTCACCCGATCCACAAAGGAGGGGGATCAAACTGACTTGAATAATTATAGACCAATCTCAAATTTACCACTGCTTTCTAAAATCTTCGAAAAAATTTAAATTTATAGACAGATCTATTCCTACCTCGTCTCACACAATGTACTCAACCCCTGTCAATTTGGATTTAGGACTAACAAGAGCACAAACGATGCTATAACACACATGTTAGAGTTAATATACACCACACTTGAGAAGAAAGAAGTTCCGCTGGGAATCTTCATAGACCTACGCAAAGCATTTGATACAGTTGACCATGATTTATTGGTCACAAAATTAGCGCACTATGGTATTAGGGGCACCCTCAACTACCTAAAGTCGTACCTTTGCAACAGAAGCCAGTACGTGTACACAAATGGAGAGAACTCTTCCACACAACAAATTACAGTGAGTCCTCAAGGAAGTGTCCTGGGGCCACCCTATTCCTCATTTACATAAACGACCTACCAATGCATCACTACTACTCAAACCCATACTATTTGCAGATGACACAACATATGTCTCTCTCACCCAAATCCAGTCATACTAGCCAACACTGTTAATGCCGAATTACAGAAAATATCAACATGGATGAAGACAAATAAGCTTACTCTCAATACTGACAAGACCTACTTCATTCAGTTTGGAAACAAAGCTACAAATGTTCCACTTAACATAAAGTTCAATGGGTCACCCATCACAAGACTCACAGAGGAAAATTCCCAGGAATCCACATTGACAGAGGCTCAACAACATTAAATCACCTTAGACCACTCATAACCCAGCAAAAAAGGGTGCAGTCAGGATGATAATAAATTCCACCTAGACAGCATACTCCACCTATATTCAAAACTTTAAAACTACTCACCATAAAAAATATTCATACCTATTCATGTGCCTTCTACATACATAAAACTCTACATGCTAATATCAACCCCCTGCTCAAAATTCTCCTCAACAAATTTAATAGGTCCCACGACCATGACACAAGACACAGATCACTATTTGACATACCCCAATCCATACTAACCAATGTAAAAATTCTATGCACATAAAGGGCCCCAGAATCTGGAATTCATTACCAGTAAATATTAAGTTAACCTTGTCGGAAAATCAATTCAAGACTCTTCTCAAAAATCACCTACTCACCTATACTAAATACTCATACTGTAACAAACTTTCAAACCCAATGTTATTTTACTTAAGATAATCTCAGTTTTATATTGTCATCCTCCTTAACACTTGTTGCAATTTCATATCATCATATTGCTATTTTAATTAGTATAGTATCATCATTTTTTTAAATTTGAAATAAAATATATAACTAGAAGAAACTCAATAAATTCTCTAGTATTGTTATTTTACTAGTATAGCATCAACATATTGTAACTTGAAATAAAATATACAACTAAAATAAACTCAACAAATTTCTCTAGTATTGTAATTTGAAATAATATATAACTAGAATAAACTCAATCAATTTCTCAGTATTAAGTACTTAGTGAATGCTTTAGAATAACTCCCCTTCCAGGCATGCCAGTGGCTCTTTGCATTACAGTTTTTTTTGTAAGTACCAATAACTATGATACTGTACTTGTAACTTGCAATGAAATAAAAATATTATTTATTATTATTATCTATTTTTTTTTTTTTTTCATTCTAGCTTAATACATTTTAAATTCCATTATGTTTATATGATATCTCTATTTGACCAATGTGTTAGCTAAAACTTGTCCAAACACCCCCTTACTACAGATATCAATACTGAATTCACCACTATACATGATATAACAAAATTACTATTTTAAACCTAAAAGATGAATGATCACGCGACCTGATCTAAACCACATAATCTAACACCCAATCAAAATTTACTAAAAATAACTGCCTCTATTACACAGCATCACAAGCTAACACTGTCCAAATACTGCTAAAAGTATAACAAAATTCTTAACTACAACATCCGATCCTTAACAAACACTATGATGACCTCCTTGCCCTCCTTGATTCCCTAAAAAAACCTTCACATGTATTGTTCTTACTGAAACCTGGGTTAAGCAGGATACAATAGGTTTATTTTAAGGAAACCCCGTGTAGGGGTTTTAGGTTAATCAAAATAGGTAACAATAACAATGTACCCCTATGGCCGCTCCATAACAACAACGACAATAACAAAACAATTATAAATGACTGAACCAAACAAACATAGTATTCAATCCTCCTACTGCTCCCAACCCCACATTCCTCCTTTTTTAAATTACATTATATCTCCAACTTTTAAATCCAACCATCGGAGGTTTGACAACCGCTGGAACCCCGGGGGTTTGGGGGGTTTGCACTTTTCCCGGGGGCCCCCCTTCTCTCACACGGTGGGTTCCCTTATCAAACCTCCCCGGAGGTTCTTCCTGCATGCTAACCTGCCTTTTTAAATTTATTACCATTATTATCTGTTGTGGGGTTTCCCCTAAACCACTCCTTACTGCTTCTGGTACTGTTGGAATCAGTGGTTGCTCTCCACTCCTAAACCTTGGCATGAGCTGATCTATATGCCTTTTTATATCATGTTACCAAACCCTAATTAACACTTTGTAATTCCCAACCCCAATACCTCCCAATTTTCCTTTACCCAAGGGT
>WNWK01002987.1:0-12500 GCA_009830355.1 Cherax destructor
ATGTCATTCACATATACCAAAAACAGCACTGGTCCTAGGACTGACCCCTCTGGAACCCCGCTCGTCACAGGTGTCCATTGTGATACCTCATCTCGTACCATAACTCGTTGTTGCCTCCCTGTCAGGTATTCTCTGATCATTGCAGTACCCTTCCTGTTATACGTGTCTGATCCTCTAGCTTCTGCACTAATCTCTTGTGAGGCCTTCTTGCAGTCCAAGAAAATGCAGTCAACCCACCCCTCTCTCTCGTGTCTTACCTTGTCATAAAACTCCAGAAGGTTTGTCACAGAATTTGCCTTCCATGAATCCGTGCTGGTTGTCGTTTATAATCTTGTTCCGTTCCAGGTGCTCTACCACTCTCCTCCTGATAATCTTTTCCATGACTTTGCATACTATGCACGTCAATGACACTGGTCTATAGTTTAGTGCCTCGTTTCTGTCTCCTTTCTTAAAAATAGGGTCTACATTTGCCGTCTTCCATACCTCAGGTAGTTGCCCAGTTTCAAGGGATGTATTAAAAATTGTGGTTAGTGGGACACAGCGTCTCTGCTCCCTTTCTAAAGACCCAGGGGGAGACGTTGTCCGGTCCCATCGCCTTTGAGGTATCAAGCAGCTTCTTCACCTCTGCCTCAGTTGTGTATATTTCATCCAACACTTGTTGATATATTCCTTGTTGGTGTCCCTTGTGTGTGTGTTTTTATGCTCACCTAAACGTTGTTGAAAGGTTCGAGTCACATTTCCTGACCCTTGTATGTCTGTATGTGTGTTTTTCTCTATATATGTTTGATCTCTGTGGTTGCTGTAGTCGAGTCTCAGCTCTTGGCTCCGTCTCTTAGCTTGCCACTTACCGCGTTTGCTCCCTCTTAGTTTAAATATCCTCAAATGTCAAAATTCCTGGACTGAATAACCCCTTTCCCTTCCCCAACAGGTTTAGCTCTTTTAAACACACAAAAAAAATCAAAGTAAAATTACCATCTCCAAGTGTTTGTAACTTTTGGAATTCATGAAAAGCCTAACATAACAAGGCAATCTTACAGAGTACTCAGGGCACGGCAGATGAAGATATGCTTCGCGTGAGAGAGATGGGCGTGCAACAAGTTGGGGACGCAGGCATACGTCAAGTCGGAGACGTGGGCGAGCAACGAGTAACGTACTGGACGGTGGTAAATGAGACGTGGTCGGAATTCTGGACCAGCACCGCCATCTCTGGGATAACCAACGCTGGAAGAGCCCACGACCGCCTTCCTCGGGTCGTCTGGCTTCTACTCTTCGGCGTTGGGACTTTCTACACCGTCAGAGACACCATAGGCGTCATAGACAACTATTTGTCTTACCCTTACACCACTCAGGTGAGACTTGGAGTCAGTCTTATAAGTTCCTTTGTTATCCAGGTTAAGTCTTTTGTGTCCTATGTGAGTCTTTGGTCTTCTAGATGACTCTTTGATGTCTCAGGTGAGTCTTAGACAACACAGATAAGTCTTTGGTCTCTTCGAGGTGAGTCTTAGTCCTTTCCGATAAGTTTCTGAGTCACTCAGAGAGAAGTTTAGTTTCTTCTTGGTGAGTTTTTTCTTTCTTCAGGCGGGTTCATCAGTACCCCAAGTGAGACTAAGCAGTTCCAGGAAACATACTATCTTCAATATGTTTCTAGAGCTGTTCAGATGGATTTTGTGGTAGTTCACAAATGCCTTGGGTAGCTCAGGTGATTTTTTTTTTTTATATAGAGTGCATGGGAAAGGCAAATAGTAACGGACTTTCAAGTCCGCTTCGAGGATGTCTACTAAGAAGAATTCTCTGGGGTTTTTTTTCCTTCTGCCCCTGCTAGCGTGAAGAACAGGGGAAAAAAATATATCATACCATATTGAAAAATAGCATAGGATTTACATGAGAGACGGAACTGGATGGAAGATGTGAGGTACAAATACATCTACTAAATTTTTACTATTTCTATTTTCAACTACTCAGGTTACTCCACGGCCATTCAAAGAACTGTTTAATTAAGACTATCACAACCCTCTACACCTACCACTACCACTATTATTGATTTGGTTGCCTCACTGTCAACTGATCGTCCTGTTGAAGCCCTTGTACACACATTAGGAAACTGCTGACTTCAGAGTGTCCGTCTATTTCATGTACATGACAGTCCATGCGGATTCTAATGGGGGTTTAGTGAGGGTTTAGTGAGGTAGTGAGTGCACTAGCTCTTGTCCTCCCTTACCAGTACTTCAAATACTTTCTCGTGTTTGAATGTGTCAAAGCCATTCTGAAGGTTTGAATGAAATTTCATAGATTTCTTTTCCTAAAAGAAAAAAAAATTAAGTGCTTTGAGTCTTTTTATTGGATGTGTTTCTGAGCGATGGTACGAGTTTGACAGCTCTTCTCTGTACCCTTTCCAATATTTATATTTTCCCCTTTACGTTATTTGGGGACCAGGAGGCGGTCTAATAAATGCATTGTGGAGTGTCAATATGGCGTCCTGTGTATTTTGCTTGAAGCTTTTAGCTATAAAATTTAGAATTCTGTTAGCATTGTTGCTTGCAGATAGACGCTACTTTGTATCTTCGAGGTCGCAGATAGGCATTACTTTGTAACTTTGAAGTAGCAGATAGACACTACTTTGTGCCTTTGAAGTCGGAGATAGACACAACTTTGTACCTTTGAAGTCGCAGATAGACACTACTTTGTACCTCTGAGGTAGCAGATAGACACATTAGTACCTTTGGAGTCCTTTTTCTGTACTAACTTCAGTTACTTTGTGGTCAGACGATGTATATTGATGTTTCAGCGAGTCTGACTGAGTCAGGGACAATTGACGTATGCATTGGATTGTCCAAGCTAACCTTGAGTTACACGGGTCAGTCTGTGATCGTCCAGATGAGCTAAAGGGAAAGCGTTAAACGTGAAGACGTCACACAGAGCATGATAAGTGAGAGGCAGTCAGCTTTGATCCAACAGAAGGGAGGGTAGCTACAGTAAAGAACTGGAGCCGATTGAATAAAACGTTGATGAAGGTCAGGAGCTCATGGTAAATGCATCGAGAAAACGTCATTAATGTCTTTATCTTAAAAACGAAAACTTCTGAAACGTAGACTGAGGTTTCCCTCACTTCAGTATGTTTTGGTTGACAAGACTTTGCATAATATGCCATGTGGACTTTAATTTGGGTTGACCACAGTTTAGATCAGAAATTTCTAGTGAAATTAAGGCCACGTGGGGAGCCTCGTCAGCAGAGACCCGCTCTGAAGATGGTCTCATACTGGGGCAAAAATATACAGATTTGCGTTTATTTACGTTTCAATTGTCTATCCCAGCTCCGTCTCATGTTTCAAAGAGGAGAAACTAACTCTTAATTTATACGAAATGATTAATAAACTAAGCATACCAAAAGCCAAATAATTTAAGAGAAAGGTATAGCAATATGCATTAAAGCAGGTGAAAATTAAATTATTTGGCTTTTGGTATGCTTAGTTTATTAATCATTTCGTATAAATTAAGAGTTAGTTTCTCCTCTTTGAAACATGAGACGGAGCTGGGATAGACAATTGAAACGTAATTATATATAATATATATATATATATATATATATATATATATATATATATATATATATATATATATATAATGCACATAATTTATTTAATAGAAAAATAGAGTAAGTATAAAATTGTAAAGAAACTGACATTTGAATTTCCTACCTTACCACCACCTCCAAACCACACATACCCTCACCTCCCACATCCCCTTCCCAACCTCTTCTTCAAATATACATGCACACTTCCCTTTCAAAACATAAATTTGTTTTGCTTCTCCAGGTGGATCTCGAGCACATGAGCACCGTGCAGTTTCCGGCAGTGACAGTCTGCAACCAGAACCGCCTCAGCTGCCAGAAGTTATTCAACAAGATGTTGGAGGTTCTCTCCAACATCTCTGTCAACAGCTACGTCAATGGCTCCGACAGTCACCTCAACACTTCTTCCGACGGCTACAAGCTCTTGGTTCTTTACAATATCTCCAGTTGCGGCTTAAAAACAATAGGCTGCCCCGCGGTCCAGCTGGGCTATTACTCGAACAACTTTACGTCAGGAAAGAGCATCCCTGTGGACCTGCGCGAGATGGATCATTGCCTTCAATGCTCCGCAATCCTACTGAGTTACAGAAACACCTGTAAAAGCTCTCCGACACAATATCTGCAGAATCTTTGGAATAACCTCAGCTGCTGTAATATCCCTCCGCATGCACTCGGAACCTGTCCAGGTCCTGGTCCCTGTCCAGGTCCTAGTCCAAGTCCAGGTCCTGATCCCTGTCCAGGTCTTGGTCCATGTCCAGTTGTTCCACCTCCTCCGGGTCCATGCGTTCCAACTGCATCTGGTCTGCTTGCTCCAGCTGCCGCTGGTACAACTGCGTCAGTTGGCGATGGTATAATAACAGGAGCCGTTTTGGGTCCAGTCACAGCAGGCCCTTCAGCTGCAGCCACAATTGTTGCCTCTGGTTTAGCCCCAGCAGTTCCTTCTGGCTCACTCACAGCAGCTGCCTCTGGTCCAGTCATCCCAGCTGCCTTTAGTGAAGTAGCTCTACCAGTCTCTGTCCCAACAACAGCAGCTGCTTCTGGTTCAATCCTAGCAGCTGCCTCTGGTCCAGTCATCCCAGCTGCCTTTAATGAAGTAGCTCTACCAGTCTCTGTCCCAACAACAGCAGCTGCTTCTGGTTCAATCCTAGCAGCTGCCTCTGGTCCAGTCATCCCAGCTGCCTTTAGTGAAGTAACTCTACCAGTCTCTGTCCCAACAACAGCAGCTGCTTCTGGTTCAATCCTAGCAGCTGCTTCTGGTTCAATCCCAGCAGCTGCCTCTGGTGCAGTAGCTCTACTAATCTCTGTCCCAACAACAGTAGCTGCTTTTGGTCCAATCCCAGCAGCTGCCCCTGGTTCAGTAATAGCAGCTGCCCCTGGTCCAGTCACAGCAGCTGCCTCTGGTCCAGTCACAGCAGCTCCCCCTGGTTCAGTCACAGCAGCTCCCCCTGGTTCAGTCACAGCAGCTGCCCCTGGTTTAGTCACAGCAGCTGTCCCTGGTCCAGTAACTGCAGCTGTCCCTGGTCCAGTCACTGCAACTGCCCTTGGTCCAGTCACAGCAGTTGCCCCTGGTCCAGTCACAGCAGCTGCCCCTGGTCCAGTCACAGCAGCTATCCCTGGTCCAGTCACTGCTGCAACTGCCCTTGGTCCAGTCACAGCAGATTCCCCTGGTTCAATCACAGCAGCTGCCTCTGGTTCAGTCACAGCAGCTGCTCCTGGTCCAGTCACTGCAGCTGCCCCTGGTCCAGCCAAAGCAGTTGCCCCTGGTCCAGTCACAGCAGCTGCCCCTGGTCCAGTCACAGCAGCTGCCCTTGGTCCAGTCACAGCAGCTGCCCCTGGTCCAGTCACAGCAGCTGCCCCTAGTTCAGTCACAGCAGCTGCCTCTGGTCCAGTCACAGCAGCTGCCCCTGGTCTAGTCACAGCAGCTGCCCCTGGTCCAGTCACAGCAGTTGCCCCTGGTCCAGTCACAGCAGCTGCCTCTGGTCCAGTCACAGCAGCTGCCTCTGGTTCAGCCATACCTGCAACCTCTGGTCCAGCAGATGTACCAGTCTCTGATCCATCAACAGCAGGTGTTCTTGGTCCAGTAAGTAATAATAAATGCACAGACTATTCAGGTTCAAATGGCTGGGTTCTCAATAGGAATTTAAAGCCTATCTACTACACGAGGGTCATTAAGGCTGCACATAACATTATCACCACCAGTACAATATTGGCAAGTACAGGGACATAAGTCAACAGTATCAGTTTGTCCCAGTAGGATCAGAGACCTTGGGATCATGGGGAAAAATGCAACACGTTCCCTTAAAGAACTCGGTTCCAGACTTATCGAGACCACCAGGGACCCAAGGGCAGCCACTTTCATGTTCCAGCGCCTCAGCATGGCCATCTAGAGGGAAAATGCATGCTGCATACTGGGCTCGCGTCCGGCTTCTTAGGAGCTGGAGGAGATTCATAATCTTTAATATAGTGTACCAATGTATTCATGTTCATGTTTGTGTTTTCTGTCAATGTATTCTGTCTATTAATAAAGCACTCATATAATATATATAGGGAGTGGTAGGAGAAGAAAATATTCAAACAGCTCCGGGGAGAACCTCGAGTTTTCCCTGAGATACATTTATTGTCTTATCTGAGGATGAGAGTTCCCAGTAAAGTTCTAGAGGTGGTACCTCCCTATTATATATATATATATATATATATATATATATATATATATATATATATATATATATATATATATTATACTGTATCGGGAGGTGTATGTTTGTCAATGTATATACTCTGAGAGTTTATTTTAATCCTTTTTTAGGGTTTTAAGTATTTTTGTCTGGTGGTGTACAAGTCAAGTGCAGCCTTAATGGCCTTAGAGGAGTCGATAAGTTTTAAACCCCCATTAACTAACCAACCTGGTAAACATTTCAATGAGTAATGCTTGTTACCCACAACAAAGACAGATGTGTCTTCCTGTTTGCTTTCTTGAGTGTTCTTTGGTGTTTTCTTTGAAATGTTTGTATTAATGGATGTGGTTTTTTTTTTTTCCAAATTCTGAATGTATCATTTTTTTGTCTCTCGTGATTTATTCCTTAAGACTAAATTGTCGAATGATTTTTTCCTTTTTTTTTTTGTATTGGGTTTATCATTACCTGTTTTCTCTCCCCCATCTTCCTTCCCTTCTGAAGAGAGGCTCCTTGACGCTAGTGAGGGGCTCTTGATCCAAGGAACTGGACCTGACCCTCCTCTAATTCAACCTATCTCCCATTACCTGGGCGCTGTATGATCCCTAAGTGTTTAGCGCTTCCTATGATTAGGGAAAATAAAAATCTTGTGGTTTCCTTCCTGGTTATATCTCTCTCCCTCTTTATTTCGTTTATTTTTTCCGTTTTTTTTTTTTATGTATTTCTGATTTTCATTGCTTTTCCCTCCAGCGTCATTCTCTTATCATTCTTCCAGGTCATTTTCGTCAATCAAAACTAAGCGCTAAACCCACAAGGGTCAGCTATCAAGGCCTCCTCTTCCATGGTTCAATATCTATTTTAAGGCCTCTTTTTAAAGGCTTTCTATATACGTCTCTTTCAGTAAAAACAAAAAAATAAAAGTCTTTTCCAACGATAAACTTTTTGGTTTAAAAATGGCGCGTGAGTCAACATTAGGCCATATTTATTACAAAATAAAATTCGGTTTCTGGGCCCTTGATCACTTCTGAGTGATCAAGGTTAGGATTAATCAAGATCCCAAGACCGAAAGGTTCGCTGATGTGTTTTTTTTTTTTAAACGACCTGTCAATTTTAATTACCAGGGTAATAACATCCTGAATAACAAAAAAAGGCACAATACCGTGACTGTAAATGATCCACGTCGCAGCGAAACGTCGTCGTAAGCTCCTCTCTTTTTATTTGAGTGGGTTGTGTGTGTATAATAACATCCTGGTTCAGCAAACTGTTTGTTTACATTAACTAATGTTTACCCTGGCTTCATCTCCAATGTTTCTCTCGTAGATCGTCAGAGGCAAGCGACAAACTGGCCCAGAGCCGTTAAGTGGACCTAATATTCAAGGGCTGTCCAGTCCCCAGTGGCTGCCAGGTGGATCTGGTGGAACAGGAGGACCGCTCAGCCCACCTAGTTTACCAGGGCTAGTCGAAGGACCATATGCACCAAACCTGAATAGTGGCAAGCCAGGTCACGTAATGGCCCCTTCAGAGATGTACAACATGCAGATTAACTTCCTCTCAGCCTACATGAACCTCACACAGGAGCTGCGGGAAGCCATAGGTTACTCCTTGACGGAACTCATTCTCACTTGCGACTTTTTGGGATATAACTGTTCCGATAACGGGTAAGAGAGAGAGAGAGAGAGAGAGAGAGAGAGAGAGAGAGAGAGAGAGAGAGAGAGAGAGAGAGAGAGAGAGAGAGAGAGAGAGAGAGAGAAAGAAAGAGAGAGAGAGAGAGAGAAAGAGAGAGAGAGAGAGAGAGAGAGAGAGAGAGAGAGAGAGAGAGAGAGAGAGAGAGAGATGTAGGAGTTTCCTTAAGAGGTTGTTGATTATGATATCAGTACAAGATAATGAAAGGGTAATAGCCAAAAGGAACAATAAGTAGATAATTCATGTTCATTAAGAGGACGTAAATGTAAAACAAGTCACAAATAAAGTTAAAGAAAATCTAATATTTATTCTTTTCTTCTTCTTCGTCCTGCTATTGTTGTTGTTGTTGTTGTTGCCGCTGTTGTTAATGTTTTTATTGTTACTTTTGTTATTGTTGTGTTTCATTTTCTTCTCTCCTTCTCCTTCTCATTCCTCTTCTCTTTATTGCTGTTGTAATTGTTATTGTTCTCCTTTTCCTTATCCTCCTTCTCTTCCCTTTCTTCCTCTTTTTCCTCCTTCTTCTTCTCTTTTATTGTTGTTGTGATTGTTCTTCGTCTTCTTTTCTTCTGCACCTATTAACTAAATCACTCACACCACACCATCTTTCTTCGGCTACAATACCGGGCTTCAACAGCACCACCAGTAGCAACTTCAAGACAGTCTTCTCCTCCATGTATGGTAACTGCTATACCTTCAACAGTGACGGCCACTGGAACACCAGCCTCACGGGACCCATGTACAGTAAGTAAGACTTTAATACCTTATCTGAACCACTTAGAGAAAGAGAGAGAGACAGAGAATGACTATGATCATTTGGGGTGTGTGCATCTCCTAACCTTTCTCATTGAACATTCTTTTTTTTTTATCCCTCACAGGTTTGTCTCTCTTGATAAATGTGAATCAGTCGACCTACCTGCCGCAACTGATGACGGGGAAGGCCGGAACAAGGATGGTCATCCACGTTCCTGGTACCCAGCCGCTCTTAGATACCGAGGCCTTTGATGTTGCCCCAGGCACGACCACCAGCATAGCTATCAAGCAGGTTCTCTTCTAACTAGCTTCGTATTAATAATAATAATAATAATAATAATAATAATAATAATAATAATAATAATAATAATAATAATAATATTATTATTATTATTATTATTATTATTATTAATATTATTATTATTATCATTATTATCAGTAGTAGTTGAAGTAATGTAAGTAGTAGTAGAAGTCGTAGTGATGGTGTTGTAGATTATGATGTAAATGTTGTCATTATTAATGCTGAGATACACTGACAAGATTCTAAGAGGTCAACATTCCCTCATACAGGTCACCTTACTTCGACTGCAGTCACCCTACAAAAGTAACTGCACAGACAACTGGAACAACACTTTGTACACCTCAAATTCCAGCATCTACTCTCTGACGGTACGTGCTTGTGCGTGCAAATACCTGTGCATGCGATAGTCTCTCCTGAGAAATGGCATTTCTCACGTGATAGTTACTCCAGCTACGCTGGAAGGAAACCTTTGAAGCTTCCATAGCTTCCATAGCTATCCTCATTGCCCTACTGAAGTATCCTAGCTCAGACTGACACATTTTAACACTATGTAACCCATCCTGTTTGATGGAATATAACGCGGAAATAAGGTTATCTTGAGCTCTAACTGCATACATATCATGTAATATAGGGTAGCACCACACTGCTGATGTATTCAACTTGCTAAATGGAAAAAAACATAAGCGTAACACATATGTTGCGCAATACAGAGATAGGCTCGTAGAATACATTCTCTGGTTTGCAATTTATTATGTGATTTTTATTTTAGTTTCTTTTCATTCTACTGCTTACTAGTTCCTCTTGCAATGTGCACAGAAGTTGTTGTAGTTGAAAGATATACACCTTTGTAGGGAAAGGCTAATGTTTTAGACGCTACTCTGGGTCACCGATCTCACACACACCACACACACAACGCATGCAGCAGTGACTCAGGAGCTCAGAGTTTTTTCTGAACAGTTCCCACCTTTACACCTACAGGAGTGCCTGAACATCTGTCTGCAGCGGTTCTTCGTAGACAACTGCAACTGCTCTCACCCTCTGTACCCCAAAAACTTTAAGTTCTTA
Source organism: Cherax destructor (assembly GCA_009830355.1). Lineage (NCBI taxonomy): Eukaryota > Metazoa > Arthropoda > Malacostraca > Decapoda > Parastacidae > Cherax > Cherax destructor. Next base: position 10,040 of record WNWK01002987.1, read on the forward strand.
AACAAACTCTACCTTGACATACCAAGCTGCAATCTCACCAAACAAGGTGAGTCACAAGACGTAGAGTGGTCTTCAAAGGTATTCCTCATATTTTTAGAAAAATATTATTATTATTATTATTATTATTATTATTATTATTATTATTATTATTATTATTATTATTATTATTATTATTATTATTATTATTATTATTATTGTATTCCTGACGAAAAGCAAAACCCTTAGGGATCATTTGTTACCTGGTAAATGGCAGGTAATCAGGTTAAGTTAAAAAAATAGGAGAAGGTACCTCTAATTCCTTGAGCGTCAAAACCCCTCAGTAGTAGAAGTAGTAGTAGTAGTAGTAGTAGTAGTAGTAGTAGTAGTAGTAGTAGTAGTAGTAGTAGTAGTAGTAGTAGTAGTAGTAGTAGTAGTGGTAGTGGTAGTAGTAGTAGAAGTAGTAATAACAGAAGTAGTAGTAGTAATAGTTTCTATTTTGATTTAGTGAATAATTTTTTAACACTACATGGGGTCCGTTATACAAGGTATTTGTCAGTCTCTGATGGGACTCGTATACTAGTTATTGCTTACTGATCTTTCAACGCATTCTCTTTTGTTTCATATGATTTAATTTAATATTTCTTTGGATTCCCATGTTTGTGTTGTTTCTGAATACTTCTATTACTCTTTAAGGGAATCTCTAGTTATATATATATATATATATATATATATATATATATATATATATATATATATATATATATATATATATATATATATATATATATATATATATATATATATATATATATATATATATATAATATATATATATATATATATATATATATATATATATATATATATATATATATATATATATATATATATATATATATATATATATACATATATACATACATAGATTCATACATGAATATGTAAAATATTGTTTCTTCTTCTGCGTCCTCTTTGTATCACGTTTTTCTTCAATTCTTAAATTCTGTTTTATAATATTCCCATCAGAACATCAGCATTTTCCTCAATTATTCAAATAAAACTCATATTGTTGAAAGTAATTATAGATTCAAAGTAATTTCAGTGTCCACTGGCATCTATTTCTGAAGCGGTTACAAGTCAGAATAACTTTAACCAATAACCATAACTGATGAAGCTGACAGTGGACACCGACATCAATTTATAATTACATTTTACTCCATCAGCGTTAATGTTATTGTATTGTGCTGGTATTTGTGATCTATATGTTTTTAAACGGTGTTTGTGTTACCTTGCTCGCACTGTTGGAGTGTGAGCATGGTAACACTTACGTAGGAATTCGGGGAAACCGGTTATTCTGACTTGAGTTCTGGAGGTGGGAAGTAAGTGCTTGCACTCTGAAGGAGGGGTGGGGATGTTATTGTTAGGAGAATCATCTGAGCTGTAATATCTACGCGCCTTTGTCAAGACGGGGATGGACTGATAGTGAAAGATATTTTTTTTCGGGTCACTTTTCCTAAGTGGGAGACAACCTATGTGTTAAAAAAGTCGATTGGGTCCTATTTGTGTTTGGGGACAAAGCATATCTTTGTTTAATGTGTGTCTCTTTCACACCACAGAAAACGTCACGACATGCATTGATACCCAGCTTGAAAAGTACGCACAAAATCCAGACTCAGCGGGTTGTGGATGCAACGTCGAATGCAGGTAACGTATGTGTGTGTGTGTGTGTGTTATATACAGAAAAGATCGCAGTCAGCAGGACTCGATACTGCTACTGGGGACGGACAAGATTCCCAGGCAGCGCTCTTATCCACTTAGCCACAAATGCCACATAAGCTGGGCAGCCTGGTTCACAAGCCATGTTTGTTACCCAGCCCGGGCACGTCAGTGAGCCTCAAACATGGATTCAAGCTATTTCAGTCTCCTCCTGTATGTTCTGACCTCTCAAGCGATTTCTATATCAATGCACGACGCAGAAACAAGCGGGTATATACAGAGGAAGATCACAGTTTCGAGTCCTGCTGACTGCGATCTTTCTGTGTATATACCCGCTTGTTTCTTCATGGTGCATTGATATAAAAATCACTTGAGATGTCAAAACATATACACTCCTTTTGACTCTAGTCTCATGGTTGGATACATTTTTACCAAGACTTTAGCCCCGTCTATTAAATTCACCGTGGAGAAAGAGGTGGACTGTAAACTTCCATTCTTATATGTGTTGATACACCGAGTTGATAGAAAGTTAAGTTTACTGTATATAGGAAGGCCACCAATGTGTGCTCATACATTCACTACTATTCCAACCATGAGACTAGAGTCAAAAGGAGTGTATTTCTTACTATGTATCTGAGAGTCTATAGAGTGTGCAGTCCGGAGTTCCTAAATGAAGAAATTAGAAAAATATTTGACATTGGCATGAAACTGCGGTATCCTAAGGTGTTTGTGGAATCTGCCTTGCTGGCAGCTATGAAAACTTATT
>WNWK01002987.1:17500-37500 GCA_009830355.1 Cherax destructor
ACTGTACATCACTATTTTCTACATCTTATCGGTATCATTATTTTATTTACTCTCGTTCACTGAGTCCTTTAAGTATTTTAAGGAAATTAGCTTTGCCTCACCGGTTATTTGCCACAGTCACATTAAATATTTTAAAGGGTACCACTGTAGCATGTTCAATTATTATGTATATATATATATATATATATATATATATATATATATATATATATATATATATATATATATATATATATATATATATATATATATATATATATATATATATATATATATATATATATGTCGTGCCGATTAGGTAAAACTGGTCAATTAGCAAAAACTCATCTAAAATTAAGTCCTTTCTAAAATTTTCTCTTATACGTTTAAAGATATATTTTTTTCATTTATGTTAATGTAAGAATTTATAATTTTGTACCAAGAGAAACTTTGAAAACCTACCTAACCTTATTACAACAAGCGCAATTTAATTTAGCCTAACCCAACTAAATATATTTTAGATACGTTAACATTAATTTAATAATAAACAAACACAATGAAATATATTTTTTTCGTTATGTTCAGAATGATTTTGGCGAAATTATTGCATACACAAATTTTCACTTGTCTTATATGGCAAGGTGAGCGTTGCTATTTAAGCCAAAATCGCTAGTTTTACCTAATCGGCACGACATATATATATATATGTGTGTGTGTGTGTGTGTGTGTGTGTGTGTGTGTGTGTGTGTGTGTGTGTGTGTGTGTGTGTGTGTGTGTGTGTGTGTGTGTGTGTGTGTGTGTGTGTGTGTGTGTGTGTGTGTGTGTGTGTGTGTGTGGTGTGTGCGTGTGTGCGTGTGCTGTGTGCGTGTGTGCGTGTGTCGTGTGTCGTGTGCGTGTGCGTGTGCGTGTGCGTGTGCGCGTGTGCGCGTGTGCGCGTGTGCGCGTGTCGCGTGTGCGCGTGTGCGCGCGCGTGCGCGTGTGCGCGTGCGTGCTGCGTGCTGTGTGTGTGTGTGTGTGCTCATCTAATTGTACTCACCTAAATGTGGTTGCAGGGGTCAATTCATAACTCCTGGCCCCACCTCTTCACTGGTTGCTACTAGGTCCATTCTTTCCCTGCTCCATGAGCTTTATCGTATCTCTTCTTAAAGCTATGTATGGTTCTTGCCTCCAATACCTCACTTCCCAGACTGTTCCACTTCCTGACAACTCTTTGACTGAAGAAATACTTAACATCCCTGTGACTCATCTGAGTCTTCAACTTCCAACTGTGACCCCTTGTTGCTGTGTCCCATCTTTGGAACATCCTGTCTCTGTCAACCTTGTCAATTCCTCGCAGTATTTTATATGCTGTTATCTTAGTGTATGTGTGTGTGTGATCATCAATAATTATTTAATTATTCCTAAATATACTTACTTTATTCGCTTACTTACTATTGTAATTACTCATATCTCTGATCAATGTTACATTACGAACTCACATAATTGCCAGAATTTGATAACTATGCAAAAAAAATCACTTTCCTCCCTTTCTGCAGCTTAATTCATTAGGTATTCTTCAGCGCTACTCTTAAATTGATTTATACTTACGACTGGCTTTGATCTGATAAGTCATTCCAGCCTTTAATCGCTGTATTATAAAGGTGTTTGTGGCCTGGCCACCTAATGTACGTGCTACCGAATTGTGTTCACTTGTGAAGTGTAGTTGATTCTAATGGTAATACTGTCGACAATGGTGTGGAAAAGACACTGTAGTACTCTGCCTTAATAAGAAATTGAAAGATAGACTTCAAATCACCCAGAACAAAATGGTGAGATTAATCCTGGATCTGGGTCCAAGAAAGCATGTAGGCCAGGATGAATTACAACTGGATATGCTGAGTGTTGAAGACAGAGTAAAACAACTGAAGGAGGAGGAGGAGGTGTTGATTCACCGGGAAATCTCCCGGCCCGGGTCTTTACCAGATGGCGACCCGGCTCCGGCTCCCTAGCGTGGGAGTAGCAGAGACCTAAGTCTCCCATGGGAGGGGGTACCCCTCAGCGGTGGGACCAACTGGTCCCAGGCCTAGCCATATTCGCCCACAAGCACGTAGGTAGATAGTTGCTAGGCCCCTCTGGTCTGCCACCTTCCCCGCCCCAAGGAGGCTGATGGGAAGGGCAGGCTTGCGAGCCGCAGATGGTAGCAAGCTCCAGCCTTGGCACCTACCCTGCCCTAGAAGGGCTGGGCATGGTGAGCGACGAAACAACTGAAGTTAAAGCACCTTTATAAAATTGTTGCCAGGTTTGTAAAGGCTGGGAACCAAAACAATTATGGTACTACGGAAAGGGAACACAATTTTGTAGTACCCACAGTCAGGCTTCAAACACATTTTACTGTACAGCAATAAATGAGTGGAACAGACTGCCTGCAAATGTCAAAGCCTGTCATAGCATGAGCCACTTCAAGAAGAGAACCAAAAAGTACCTAATGAATGTAACTACAGAAAGGAAGGAGAGTGATTTCTTGTATAGATAACATACATGTACCTATTAGTGTGATCTGATTCTATCTTTAATGTTAATGTAAATAACTCAGTTTACCTTATTCCTAATCTCATTTTACTGTTTAAATAATAATTTATATTAATACAAATACCCCAATGAAAATAAGTCACTTTTGTCTGACATTTTTGGGTTATCCTAGGTAATCAACATTTATGCTGCTATGTATGATAATTTATGTAACTGTATTTATGTGTACCTGTACCTGAATAAAACTTACTTACAAGCTTTTGTTGGAACAACGTTTCGCTCAGAGTAGTGGGAAATGTTGCACCGACAAAAGCTCGTTCTGCAAACTGTGTCCTGCATGTGGTAAGAACCTTGCAGAAAGCAATGTCCTTAAGCATTCTATGTCTTTACCAGACTAAGCCACTCCTTGATGCTGCAATTGCTGTGCAGTTCACAGACCGTAGCTTTGCCAGTGTGTCTGCGTACAAGTCACAGCGGAATAATTTAGTCTTCGCTAACATTTCTGAGCTAGAAGAAAACGCGCTGCCATAGAAAACTATCTTCAGCGATGGTAAACTAACGCTGCTCGCTGTGGTACACTGTCTTGTACCTTGGCAGGATGAAGGCAATCCGAATTTGCAACCACGGCATATCTCAAAGAAGCCTGTCAGTGTGGCTTATTTCCATTGATACCATTTTAGGTTCTCCCCAGGATGCGACCCCAATAGAAATAAGTCACTTTGGGTTAATATAGGTAATTTACACATGCTATTATGCAAGGCAATGGTAATAATAATAATATATTTATTTACTACAAGTACATGTACAAGGTATACAGGCCTAGCTGACATCAATGACATACTACTATATAGAAAGCCCCTTGTTATGCTGAGCAATTTGGGCAAATTAGGTCAGTTTTGTCCCAGGATGCGACCCACACCAGTCGACTAACTCCCAGGTACCCATTTTACTGGTGGGTGAACATAGACAACCAGTGTAAGGAAACACGTCCGATGTTTCCACCCCTTCGCCGGGAATCGAACCCGGACGCTCACCGTGTGCAGCGAGAGCTTTTGCCACCAGGCCACGGGGCACCGTGTAATTTTTTTTTATGTATAACTTTATGTGTAATTTACTAAGTTACTTACCCACAACAGTCGACTAAGTCTTGGTATCTATTTACTGCTAAGCAACAGAAACTGCTGATCGAGCCTCGCCTAACTTCTAACACTGGTCGTTTTGGTTGTTAGCCGAATGCACTAGGAGTCCTTCGATTCCTAGCCAGGGTAGAAACATTGGGCGTGTTTCTTTACACCTGTTGCTTATGTTCACCCATCAGTAAATTGGGTTCCTGGGTGTTAGTCGACTGGTGTAGGTCGCATCCTGGGGCAAAACTGACCTAATTTGCCCGAAATGCTCAGCATAACAAGTGGCTTTCTATATAGTAGTAGTATGTCATTGATGTCAGCTAGGCCTGTATACCATGAACATGTACTTGTAGTAAATAAAGATATTATTATTATTATTGTTATTATTATGATTATTATTATTATTGTTATTATTATTATTATTATTATTAGTAGTAGTAGTAGTAGTAGTAGTAGTAGTAGTAGTAGTAGTAGTAGTAGTAGTAGTAGTAGTAGTAGTAGTAGTAGTAGTAGTAGTAGTAGTAGTATGTCAGATAATGTCCTTCGTATCACAGTTGAGGTAGCTCACAGAGCAATTAAAGTACCACGTAGCGCAATTAAGATATCTCGTGGCTCATTAGTGGCGTTGAGTTCACATCCTAGAGGATTCAGGTGGACTTTTGGAGGGTACAGATGTATATGGGAAAGTCTCCTAACACCTCCTGCCCCCGGACCAGTCATCAAGAATTCACTTGCCTGCTACTATTGGCTCAATAGAACCCAAATTCGGTCCAATGGCTAACCCGCGAGGGGTGACCAAAGAAGTTAGTCATGTTCAGTAGGGTTCTGCTAGTTGAAAACGTTGTTGCAAATCTGTGACTGTGAGTTAAGGTATTGAAAAGCCTGTTTTCCTCGTGGTTGGAAAATGAAAGTAGGAAATAAAGTAATAGTGTTGCTAAGATGTTTAATTTTAAATGTTGTTTGTGTTACCAAGTTTGTATTTTGTGTACTGTAGTTTTGTGATAGCGTTTAGAGTTAGGCTGAAATAGTTTGAGAACAGTGGAAGGGTGAAGAGGTCTTTATAGGCTCAGGAAAAGTAGCTAAGGGGAGACTTTGAGGGAAGTCACTGTTGGAGACAGAGGTAGAGGCTCTGTGAGGACTGGCAGAGTGGCAGTAATACATAACTGCTAGGCTGCTATATCTCTGTGGAGCTGCAAGTGTGAGTTATTAATGGAGACTGGACTCTATTTTGTGAGTAATATTTCAGTGTACTTCGTACCCATTTACTTTATAATTTCCCTGTAAACTCAATCTCCTTTAATATTAATCTCCCTGAGTTGTGGTCATGAATAACAGTGTATAAGATAATTGTTATGAAAGCGTAATTTAATATTTTTCAGTAAATATCAGAGTAGAGAGACATTGTTTACTTAGACCCTCGACTGTCGTATTATTAAACTCCTAAAATGGCTAATGTTCTTATTTATTAGTTTAAATGAAGAGTTGTACAAGAGTGCTCTTCTAGGGACAGTGAGGGATGAAAGGTGATCCTTGTTCACCCTGGTTATCTTATGCCAACCTTCTGCAACGTCAGTTTTTTTCCCTGGGTGTTGCTACGGAGCACAAGGTTAGCGGGTTCAACATTAGCTTGACTCAATAAATTACATTTATCCTTCGCATTGGTCAGGTTCATTTCATCAATTTCTACATACCAGTTCATTCCTTGTTGCTGATCGATGGCGTGCCGTAGTCCTGTCACTGTCGCTTGTTCCTATTCGCTTCTATACTTGGCAGTTTTCACTCCATTATTTTCTTTGTAGATTATTTTTGACTCCTCTTGACTCGAGTCTCATTGAGAGTCGTCCTCGTAGCAATTATTGTTAACAATGTACTCCTCAAAGGTGACGAGAGGTATAACAGATGGAGCTCATACATTACCTGTAACCTGAAGGATAATGTTTTGATTCCACTGTCAGCTAACCACAGAGGGGTATATACATGTGTATATTTATATGTATAATATACATTTAATATATATTTTAAAGATAGAGTATTCGCGCTATTTGTGTACGAGTGATAAACATCCTCAATGACCCAAGTGTAGACAATAATATTTAAACCTAGCTAACTAACTAGCCTGGTAAACTAACTAATCTCTAACCTGGCAAACTAACTAATCTCTAACCTGGCAAACTAACTAATCTCTAACCTGGCAAACTAACTAATCTCTAACCTGACAAACTAACTAATCTCTAATCTGGCAAACTAACTAATTTCTAACGACAGGCTAATCGTCACTTTCCACCCACATAAACCTCTGCACGTTTATCTTAACTCTTCAAACACATTCGCAGAAAATTAACTTATATTAGAGCTGAGCTCAATAATAACATTGTTACCCAAGTGAATGAAGGAATTAAGATTAGAACAATGATACTTAAATCCAGTGTAAATTCCAATCAACGTTTCGGTGTCGTGAGTTGCAGCTGTTGGAGTCGGTGTCGTGAGATGCAGCTGTTGGAGTCGGTGTCGTGAGATGCAGCTGTTGGAGTCGGTGTCGTGAGATGCAGCTGTTGGAGTCGGTGTCGTGAGATGCAGCTGTTGGAGTCGGTGTCGTGAGTTGCAGCTCTTGGAGTCGGTGTCGTGAGTTGCAGCTGTTGGAGTCGGTGTCGTGGGATGCAGCTGTTGGAGTCGGTGTCGTGAGATGCAGCTGTTGGAGTCGGTGTCGTGAGATGCAGCTGTTGGAGTCGGTGTCGTGAGATGCAGCTGTTGGAGTCGTTGTCGTGAGATGCAGCTGTTGGAGTCGGTGTCGTGAGTTGCAGCTGTTGGAGTCGGTGTCGTGAGATGCAGCTGTTGGAGTCGGTGTCGTGAGATGCAGCTGTTGGAGTCGGTGTCGTGAGTTGCAGCTGTTGGAGTCGGTGTCGTGAGATGCAGCTGTTGGAGTCGGTGTCGTGAGTTGCAGCTGTTGGAGTCGGTGTCGTGGGATGCAGCTGTTGGAGTCGGTGTCGTGAGATGCAGCTGTTGGAGTCGGTGTCGTGAGATGCAGCTGTTGGAGTCGTTGTCGTGAGATGCAGCTGTTGGAGTCGGTGTCGTGGGATGCAGCTGTTGGAGTCGGTGTCGTGGGATGCAGCTGTTGGAGTCGTTGTCGTGAGATACAGCTGTTGGAGTCGGTGTCGTGGGATGCAGCTGTTGGAGTCGGTGTCGTGAGATGCAGCTGTTGGAGTCGGTGTCGTGAGATGCAGCTGTTGGAGTCGGTGTCGTGAGATGCAGTTGTTAGAGTCGGTTTCGTGAGATGCAGGTGTTGGAGCCGGTGTCATAAGTGGCCTGGCCCACGAGTGGAAGCAGATCATGCCAGTAAGCTGTACCTGTATTTATAAAGAGAATGGACAAAGATATAAATGTCTCCTCTGCACGTGACGGAGGAAGCCTGGTGTGCAGAGCAACGGTTGTCTTGCTCGTCATCTTGTTGGATGCAGTTTATGCAATGATTCCTCTCTGACAGAGCAACTCCAGAGGCACACTAGATCAACACCAGAGGAGCACCAGTCCAACACTAGATCAACACCAGATTAACACAAGATCAACATCAGATCAACACCACATCAACACCATGGTATCTTGGCACAGAGGATATCTTCTACAACTCTCAAGTCAACTCACCTTGCTCATATGTTTGTCTAAGCTATTTAATAAACGCTGGCTCAGCTAACTGGCATGACCTGTTTCCACTAGTACCTGTGACGCCGTCTCCAGCTCTTTCACTTCACCTCTATCTCTAGTATATGAGTCTCCACTCTTATGCTTATACTTTAGTCTAAGGTACAGAAATTACCTCTTAACTTCTACGGTCTCTAGTATGATAGCCATCTCTGCATTTCGGCAATGGAAATACCCAAGTCTTATACATATGTCTTGTTCATCAGAATAACGGTATTAAATAACTTTAATATAAGGATATATCCACTTTGATAGGGGTAGTAGGTTGGTAGTCAGCATCCACCCAGGAAGGTACTGCCGTCCTGCCAAGTGAGTGTAAAACGGAAGCCTGTAATAGTTTTACATGATGGTAGGATTGCTGGTGTTTTATTTTCTTTCTCATAAACATGCAAGATTTCAAGTACGTCTTGCTACTACTACTTATACTTAGGACACACTACACATGCATGTACAAGCATATATATACACACACCTCTCTGGGTTTTCTTCTATCTTCTTAGTAGTTCTTGTTCTTGTTTATTTCCTCTAATCTCCATGAGGAAGTGGAACAGAATTCTTCCTCCGAAAGCGGTGCGTGTAGTAAGAGGCGACTAAAATGCCGGCAGCACATGGCTAATAACCCCTTCTCCTGTATATATCACTAAATTTAGAAGGAGAAACTTTCGTTTTTACTTTAGGGCCACCCTACCTTGGTGGGATACGGCTGGTTTGTATTCGAGAAGCACAAGACTAAACAGCATTCCTGTGGTCACCTTAGCCAGGTGTAAGCACGGAGGCCGGAGCCATCTAATGGTGATATATAGCTCTAAAATGGTCTGATGACCAGTGTGTACTGTGGTATTCTGACCTTATAGGGAAAGGTTTAGAGGAGGATTTGGTTACCCTGTCTGGGTGATAGCTACGACCAATCAATATCTTTAAGGCCTACAACTGGTTCGCATCACATTTGCTTCCTACTCTGTTAATAGTTAAGAGTACTCACTGCTCATTGTATTATATTATGTGTTGACCAGTGTTGCTACTAGTGTATACAACATATATGCTGTCTGGTGAATAAAGTTAATCACAAGTTATAACTCCATCTACTTTGTATTATTGACAGTGAGTTGGACCTGCCTGGTATGGGTCAGTAGGCCTACTGCAAAGTTCCTTAATTCATATGTTCTCATGTGTCATAACTGACTGCTACTGACAGCTGTGGATTATAGCACAAGCAGCTACTACATGCTTGCTACGTAAGTACTGGAGTTCGCGGACTTCTGCAAATGGTGACAGTGGTACCATGTGTTACTGGTTCCACTGGAAACCATTACCAGAGTAGTATGACATCAATGACATACTACTCTATAGAAAGCCGCTTGTTATGCTGAGCATTTCGGACAAATTATGTCAGTGTCCCAGGATGCAACCCACACCAGTCGACTAACACCCAGGAATCCATTTTACTGATGGGTGAACATAGACAACCGGTGTAAAGAAACTCGCCCAATGTTTCTACCCTCGCTGGGAAATGAACCCGGACCCTCACCGCGTAACTACAAATAAAGACACCCAGATGATGGACATGTGTCTACTTCTTCCCCCTGTCGGTGTTATATACGACTCATGTACAAAATATCCTAAGAATGCTCACGTGTTTTGTTTTATATTTATCAGACCGACTCTTACCCAGCACCATCAGTGTTATGATCTGATTTAATTTATTTATCATTTTTAAGCATTTTTTTTCATCGTTTCTACAACTGTGTATACGTTTTTATATTTATAAAATTTTCTGCAATACTGTGCAGTCATTAATTTAACCTAAACCATTACCAATGTCTTATAAATTATAAATGCTCTAGTGATGAATCAACACATTTCGCACCATTTTCGTCCTGGACACAACAGACTCGTTCTGGACACAATAGAATCGCTCATAACACAAAAAATTCGTCCTAGAGACAACAAGCTCATCCTGGACACAACAGATACGTCACGGACACAATAAACTCTCCCTAAAATTAACAAATTGCCCTGAACATAATAAACTTGCCCTAAACACATCAAACTCACGCTGCATACATAAAAGCTCACTCTGAACATATTAAACTCACCCTGAACACAGCAACCTCACCTAGACACCGGAAAACTCATCCTGAACACAGTAAATTAGTCTGAAAACAGGAAAACTCAACCTGAACACAACAGAAGCGCTCAAGGCAGAGAAGCAACTTCCGCATGACCCGGATTCCTGAGCATCAAACCTTCATCAATTCCAGCGGTAAGAAGACAGTGTTTCAAGACTGAAGGATTAGAAACCGAAGGCGCGAGCCTTTGTTTCTTCTCTGTGGTCAATCTATCTCCACTTTTACTACGGTAATTCTCTCAGTGGAGTTCCCAGAGACAATTTTTTAACGTTTCACGCAGCTTTACACAATATTATTTTGTTGAATTTTGTGTTATGTTGTGTAAGAATTTTTTAGGCTAGACTGGCTATGGTTAGATTAGATTAGGTAAAAACAAAATTTACGTTAGGTTAAGTTACGTTATGTTGAATAAGGTTAAGTTAGGTGAGGTTAGGTTAGTTAAGGTTAGATATGGTTAGGTTAGATTACGTTTGATTAGATTACATATTTAATTACAGAAAAAAATATAAACAAGCAGGCAGCCACAAGTGTGGTACTGGTGGTGCCAGGGTGTGTTGGTGAGGTGCCAGGGTGTATTGCTGTGGTGCCAGGGTGTGTTGTTGTGGTGCCAGGGTGTGTTGTTGTGGTGCCAGGGTGTGTTGTTGTGGTGCCAGGGTGTGTTGCTGTGGTGCCACGGTGTGTTGTTGTGGTGCCAGGGTGTGTTGCTGTGGTGCCAGGGTGTGTTGTTGTAGTGCCAGAGTGTGTTGTTGTGGTGCCAGGGTGTGTTGTTGTGGTGCCAGGGTGTGTTGCTGTGGTGCCAGGGTGTGTTGTTGTGGTGCCAGGGTGTGTTGCTGTGGTGCCAGGGTGTGTTGTTGTGGTGCCAGGGTGTGTTGCTGTGGTGCCAGGGTGTGTTGTTGTAGTGCCAGAGTGTGTTGTTGTGGTGCCAGGGTGTGTTGTTGTGGTGCCAGGGTGTGTTGCTGTGGTGCCAGGGTGTGTTGTTGTGGTGCCAGGGTGTGTTGTTGTGGTGCCAGGGTGTGTTGTTGTGGAGCCAGGGTGTGTTGCTGTGGTGCCAGGGTGTGTTGCTGTGGTGCCAGGGTGTGTTGTTGTGGTGCCATGGTGTGTTGCTGTGGTGCCATGGTGTGTTGTTGTGGTGCCAGGGTGTGTTGTTGTGGTGCCATGGTGTGTTGCTGTGGTGCCAGGGTGTGTTGTTGTGGTGCCAGGGTGTGTTGTTGTGGCTGTCGAGAAATGTCATCCGTCATTCTAAGGAAGGATGAGGTCTGAAGGGTGAATTTGTGAAGACATCATTTGAGGGTGATACAGAAGGTAGCACTTGAGGTTGTGTTTAGGAAGATAGCACTGAGGGTGTGTTTATGAAGGTATTACTTGAGGGTGAGTTTAAGAAGGTAGCAACTCCTCCTCTGGTTAGCTACACGAAGCTAGCCCTCAAAGGACAGTTTATGAAGTTACCACTTAAGGAAGTATTTTGTTAGGACGGCGTCCTGAGGACGAGTTTGTTGTGAGGAGGGATAGGGGGGGATCCTGGAGGAGCACTCGAGGGCAGGTTTGGTCAGCCATGATCAAGGATCCGGTCCTGAGCAGCTTGGGGTTCCTGCAGGGAAGCTTGTGTCTCTTCGTTTCCTTGTTCCAGCTCCGAGGACAAGTAAGCCAGTGGGCACACCTCCACACCTTCACTGAACACGACGATCTGCATACGATTACCTATTATTTACAGTCCAGACACGTTCTAACAAAAGTAATTAAGAACTAACACCTGTATAGAGCACAGGGTTTTATGGTGGCAATGTTTCTCTCTACGTAGAGCTTTAACAAGTCAAATATTGACTTGATGAAACTCTATACTGAGCGAGACGTCGTCACAATAAGCTTGCTCTGAGCTTGTACAGTGTCTTCTTCACCTGGTGAGGACTTTTGATAATATATGACAGTTGCATACGCTGTGCATGCTGTCCTTCACAATGCTGCATCAACAAGTGCGACAATTATCATGACAGAGACACAGTACTAAGTCAAAATCCTCTGGCTTCAGAAGCAAGTGATAGCCTGCTTTACCCTTGTTTCGACGTGATTGGTGGAGGTTCACGGGGTTGGCTGGCCCGGGCAGTTGATTGGCCGGGTGCCGGGTACTGGGCGGGGCCACGGTACTCCTTGGCAGGAACCAGAAACGAAGGACCTTAGTGTCAAGATGGTTACGAAAGCTCTAGCACTGGTGATTCTCGCTCTCGTGTCAGATATAGTGGGGCTGGAAGCTAGCCACTCCGGTCCGGGAGCGACACGAGTGGAGACTTCTGCGGAGGACGGTAGGTGTTCATGTCAGAGACGGTCAGTCAATGGAAATAAGTCACTCCCCAATGGAAATAAGTCACTTTGACTTTTTTTGGGGTTATCCTGGGTAATTTACACATTTGTTACAATGTATGATAATTTGTGTAACTGTATTTATGTGTACCTGTACCGCTTGTCCTGGCTTCTTAACGTCGTACTCAATACCCATGTAATAGTATTTGGTTCTTGGGCAGTAAACCCTTGATGCAGACGAAGAGTTCTTTATCCAAAGAATTGGTGTGTTAACCCTCTCCTACCATGGATTAGTTTTGATAGCCTCCCATTCCCCAGGCACTGCATAAACCCTTAGGAGTTAAGTTATTTCCCCTGAACATAATAATAATATTTCGTGAATTCATATAACCCGTTATCAAGTAAAATCATAAATTTAATGTTATTAGGAAGCAAATTACCACAGAGTAAGCCAGGAAGGAAAGGGTGTTATCGATGCTGGGTGGTGTGACTGTGTGGTTCATGCAGGTTGTTGGGGTCGTTGTATTGCGTCAAGTGCAGGTGGAGGGGGTAGGAGAGCCGGGACGCCAGGGCAGACGAGGTCACTGATGGGTACTGTGACGTGGAGGGTCATAGTAAACCAGCTCACTAGGTCACCTACCTGACGGAAACTTAGAACACAACCTGTCCCACTGCCAACATTGAGCGTTCTCTCTCTCTCTCACTTGGCCACTGGGCCATCTGGCCCAGTGGCTTACGCACTAACCTGGAGTTTTGCTACTCACTTGCCATGAGTTCTAACCCCCACCCATTTATATATATATATATATATATATATATATATATATATATATATATATATATATATATATATATATATATATATATATATATATATATATGTGTGTGTGTGTGTGTGTGTGTGTACTCACCTAGTTGTACTTACCTAGTTGTGGTTGTAAGGATCGAGTCATAGCTCCTGGCCCCGCCTCTTCACTGGCCGCTACTGAGTCACTCTCCCTGCGCTATGAGCTTTATCATACCTCTTCTTAAAGCTATGTATGGAACCTGCCTCCACTACATCGCTTCCCAGACTATTCCACTTCCCTACCACTCTGTGACTGAAGAAATACTTCCTAACATCCCTGTGATTCATCTGAGTCTTCAACTTCGAACTGTGTCCCCTTGTTGCTGTGTCCCATTTCTGGAACATTCTGTCTCTGTCAATATTGTCAATTCCTCTCAGTATTTTATATGTCATTATCATTTGTGTGTGTACATATGTGTGTGTGTGTTGGCAGTGGGACAGGTTGTGTTCTAAGTTCCCGTCAGGTAGGTGACCTAGTGAGCTGGTTTACTATGACCCTCCACGTCGCAGTACCCATCAGTGACCTCGTCTGCCCTGGCGTCCCGGCCCTCCTACCCCCTCCACCTGCAATTGACGCAACAACAGCATAACACTGAAGCAACAAATGCAACATAAATCTGGATAAAGTTTTCTTTAAGCAGAGTTATAAAACACTGGAACAAATTGCCCTCTAAATTTATAAGCGCTACAAACATTTAATTCCTATGTGAAGCTAAGGGACAACAACTTTGCATGCGTGGAATTCAAAGAGATACAACGCTCGCCACACGCGTCCTGTGGACGGTAGCCACAAGAAGATTACACAGGCACATAATCGGTTCTGAGAATCCCGGAATCCTGCCGTTAGTCCTGGGACTCTTCAGGACGTCCTGCCCTGGATAGTTCACCCATGACACATTTATAATAGTAGCTCAGATAGTTCTTGCTGTAGTGGTGATTGTTGTAGAGGTGAATGTCCAGTCTCTCCTCACGCTATCCAATACAATGTCCATGCATGGATTGCAGTGTGCCATAGAAAATTTTGCAAATGGAAAATACTATTTCTACCCTCCAGTGTAGCTCGACTATCCTTGTTCTGAAGTATCTCTCTCTTTATCTCTCAAATCGTATTTCTAACTCCACATAAATGTCAATGAAAAACTCTCTACGAAGCACTTGACCCTTCATGTCTCCTGGACACATAGGTGCTTTGACCTTCTTAACCCCCCATGACACACTCAAACACCATTCTTATACAAATATATCTACGTAACACATATATACATATTTGAAGCACACATATACATATATTTGGCACACATGCATATATATATATATATATATATATATATATATATATATATATATATATATATATATATATATATATATATATATATATATATATTTAAATATTAAAATGCACATAATTTATTTAATAGAAAAATAGAGTAAGTATAAAATTGCAAAGAAACTGACATTTCAATTTCCTATATACAATTTCACATATACCCATGTGACAAGTGTAATCATACAAAGCAAAAAATACCTTTACACTCATTGATTCATATACGCATTCCGAATTCAATGATTCAATGGAAAAAAAACATAATTTCATTCATATGATCCTCCTCGTGGTTCAAGAAGCTCATTTTTAAAAAAATTTATCGTCTATTTTCTCTGCTGGTAACTGAACGAGTGTTGCCAGACGCAGCGGTAAAAACAAAAGAAAGAAACTACTAAAAGTTGGGGTATTTACAGTGTGAAAAAAAGCGCCCCAACAGCCCAGTGCCTCGGGAGGATTTCCTCTCGTGTCTGGTAACGAAGACGATCATCCTCTCAGCACAACTAGGCAGGTTGCGTCTCCTTTTACACCACGTTTCGCTCTCTGTAAGGCGACACCTTGCCCAAATAAATGCTTGTTCTGCAGGCTTGTGTCGCTCTTCACATAGCTGACAGCGTGATGCCAGTCAAACCAGGCTACTGAGCTGTCATAACTGGATTCTGCAACACCCGAAGCGCGGACGCCGGGTGAAAAATCAAGTTTTTACGGGGTCACGGTGAAACGGTGAACTTTTCCGCTGAGCGTGGCGTTATAAATAGTCTGTGTTGAGCCTTGACCGTCGTTTTGTTTCGTGGAAGGTGAGACGTTGATCTGTGCATAAATAATAGAATTTATTGCCTATAGTCTAGTTCGTATCTAATGTGAATAATCTCCTCCTCAGGATTTTTAATTTTAATTCGCCTAGTTTGTCCTCGTATGTTAGGTCCAAGGAATGATCAAGTAAGACACTTCTGTGCTTCTCTGCTTGTTCGATTAGATGATGGCTCAATCTGACAGTTCATAGGCTAGTATTGGTATTACATTGTGCCTGGAGTCCCGAATGATTTCTTGTTTGAGGACCTGTGGGTAGTTCGCACCTTTGCCAGATACACACGCTGTCGGTGATATCCGGCTTGTGGGCCTCAGGAAACAGGTTCGGCGTGATGCCTACCCTATGGTCATTTTCCTCGTCTGACTTTTTATAGTTGTTTCTTCCCATGATAATATATCATGTCTAGCGTCCGTTCCCCAGTTATCTTCATTACTGTGCACAAGTCAGTAATGGCATCTATTAGCAGCATGTTGAGTCAATGTTAACAATAATATTTTACTTCAAATAGTCTATAATAATTACTGGTCATTTATGAGTAATGTTTTTACTTATCAATCTTTTCTTTTCCTGCTGCAAATTGTTCCAATTAAGCTGTGCATACAGGCTCCCACCTCTTAAATCTTTAATTAATTAGCGATGTTTGGCACCATCGAACGTACTTTCAAAGCCTTGTGTGAGTTTGCTTCGGAACTTCTTCACTCCAGCTCGGGATCTTCCTCCACAAGCTTTATACAGCCTTCAGTCTTCCACTAAACTCATCTGATTATTCGTCTTCCTTCTGTCTCATCTTGATCTGCTTCCTCTCATGTCACACAGTCTATCAAGGTGCACCACTTTAATGCCTCTCTCTCTCTCTCTCTCTCTCTCTCTCTCTCTCTCTCTCTCTCTCTCTCTCTCTCTCTCTCTCTCTCTCTCTCTCTCTCTCTCTCTCTCTCTCTCTCTCTCTCTCTCTCTCTCTCTCTCTCTCTCTCTTCTAATTACGTGAGGTTCAGTCTCTTTAGTATATGGTGAAGAAGACACATGTACAACACTTGGGTATCTTTATTGTAGGTAATAAAGATACCCAGGTGTTGTACATGTGTCTTGTTTACCAGCTTGTCAGTATTGTATACCATTAAAAATATGATGGTTTAATACATCTACGAAGCTAATGTCCCTTAACTCCAAGACCTCCAAGGCCAGCCTGACCAAGTGTGTGTGTGTGTGTGTGTGTGTGTGTGTGTGTGTGTGTGTGTGTGTGTGTGTGTGTGTGAAAGTACGATACTAATGGGGGTGCGGTAAATGCTAGGAGAGAGAAGAGAAAAACGAAGGAAGGTAGAAGAGAAAGAGAGAGTAAGAGAAGATCACCTGGCCATATATAGTGTAGGAGGCGTGGCGGGCGGGTAACTCCCCCCTGCTCCTGAGACTCGTCCTTGGGCCTTGGATGTGGTCGAGGAAGAGTGACTATCATCCTCACTCTAGCTAAAAGTTGATATTACGGCGGGGTGGAGTCAGTGTGGGGCCCATGCTATGAACACATTAGGGGCAGTGTGGGTCTCATGCTAAGAACACATCAGGGGCATTGTGGGTCTCATGCTAAGAACACATCAGGGGCATTGTGGGTCTCATGTTAAGAACACATCAGGGGCATTGTGGGTCTCATGTTAAGAACACATCAGGGGCAATGTGGGTCTCATGTTAAGAACACATCAGGGGCATTGTGGGTCTCATGCTAAGAACACATCAGGGGCAGTGTGGGTCTCGTGCAAAGAACACATCTTTGTATATTAAAATACTACTACTGTTTACCTGGAGTTTACCTGGAGAGGGTTTCGGGGGTCAACGCTCCCGCGGCTCGGTCTGAGACCAGGTCTCATGGTGGATCAGGGTCTGATCAACCAGGCTTTTACTGCCGGCCGCACCCAAACTGACGTACGAATCACAGCCCGGTTGGTCAGGTACTGACTTTAGGTGCCTGTCCAGTGCCTTCTTGAAGACAGCCAGGGGTCTATTGGTAATCCCCCTAATGTATGCTGAGAGGCAGTTGAATAGTCTTGGGCCTCGGACACTTATGGTGTTGTCTCTCAGTGTACTCGTGGCGCCCCTGCTTTTCATCGGGAGAATGTTGCATCTCCTGCCGAATCGTTTGCTTTCATAGGGAGTGATTTTCGTGTTCAGGTTTGGTACCAATCCCTTAAGGACCTTCCAATTGTATATTATCATGCATTTCTCTCGCCTGCGTTCCAGGGAATACAGATCAAGGACCTTCAACCGTTTCCCAGTAATTTAGGTGCTTTATCGTACTTATGTGTACTGTGAAATTTATTTGTACACTCTCCAGGTCTACAATGTCGCCAGCCTTGAAGGGGGCCGTTAGTGTACAGCAGTATTCCAGCCTAGAGAAAATAAGTGATTTGAAGAGTGTCATCATGGGCGTTGCATCCCTAGTTTTGAAGGGTCTCATTATCCATCCTATCATTTTCCTAGCCGATGAGGTAGATACATTGTTGTGGTCTTAAAAGGCGAGATCCTCTGACATTATCACTCCCAAGTCCTTCACATTTCTTTTTCGCTTTATTGTATGGTTAGAATTTGTCGTATACCTTGATACATTTTTTATTTTCTCAAGTTTTCCGTATCTGAGTAGTTGAAATTTCTCCTCGTTGAACTTCATATTGTTTTGAGTGGCTCATTTGAAGATTTGGTTGATGTCCGCTTGGAGTCTTGCAGTGTCTTCAATGGAGGTCACTGTCATGGCAATCCGGGTGTCATCCGCAAAGGAAGACACGGAACTATGGCTTACCTCTCTGTCTATGTCAGAAATGAGGATGAGGAATAGAATGGGAGCGAGTACTGTACTCACCTAGTTGTGGTTGCAGGGGTCGAGACATAGCTCCTGGCCCCTGTGCCCCGTAATATGAGCTCCGTTAAATATTTTGTATCACTGCAAATATACAGGTAAGAATGCTGATGTTTTCCGTCTCAGGTTTACGTAAAATGACTCACCAGTCTTACGAACTTCTACATAGAATTAGAATGCACTTTTCTTACCTGTGAAGTGGTGGTGATGTTTTTGAGTGGGGAAGGTTGGCTCACTATCTAGAGCAGCCTTCAGGTCACCTACATAACCGAGAGAAGTGTACGCCACCACTACCACTATTACCCCTGCCTAAACAAACCACCGATACCACCAAAACAAACATCACACCACCAAAACCACCACCAAGACCTCTGCCGCCACCAAAACCACCACTACCACCGCCACCACCGCCTCCACCGTTACCACCATATTTATTCGAGGTGACTTCAAGCATTGTAAATTGTATGAAGTCACTCCGTCTATGCATTTCTCTCTCTCTCTCTCTCTCTCCCTCTCTCTCTCTCTCTTTCTCTCTCTCTCTCTCTCTCTCTCTCTCTCTCTCTCTCTCTCTCTCTCTCTCTCTCTCTCTCTCTCTCTCTCTCTCTCTCTCTCTCTCTCTTCTCTCTCTCTTTCTCTCTCATTCTCTCTCGCTCTCGCTCTCTCATATTTAAGGCAACTATATATATATATATATATATTTATATTTATAAGTCGTAGGCGAAGACAGGGGTCAACAGCCTCGCGCGCGTACACACACACACACACGCTCACTCACATACACACACACACACGCTCACTCATACACACACACTGGTCTTCGGCCTTGAGTCGTCTCCTCACTGCTAGGATCATGGCTGCGTGTTGCCTGAACTTCCACGGTCAATGTCACCTCCCCCAGTGTCGCAAGCCACACCTGACGCTGTAACAGTTCTTCCTGACCGTCAGGCGTTCCGCAGGGTGCCAGTATGGTCCCTATTTTTTCCACGGAGAAAAATTATGCTTTTTGTGATGTCGATGGTAGCTATGGTATTATTATTATTATTATTATTATTATTATTATTATTATTATTATTATTATTATTATTATTATTATTATTAAAGTAGTAGCAGCAGCAGTAGTAGTTATATTTGTAGTTTTATTAGCAGAAAAAAGTAGCAATAGAAGCTTTAGTTGTAGTAGCAGTAGTAGTAATAGTAGTAGTAGTAGTAGTAATAGTAGTAGTAGTAATAGTAGTAGTAGTAGTATTACTATTAGGAAGGCTGTGAGGCACATTCTTCCTGGGGTGGTGATTGTGATGGTAGTACCTGTCGTGGTGGTAGCGCAGTAGTAAGAGTGTTGGAGTGGTGTGTGGTTGACGCTGGAGGTGTGTTGCCCCGCTCTTCCTGCCACTGATAACTACTGCCTCCTGCAGGAATAATGAGACGGTAGAGTCACACTGAGGGGAAGAGGCACATCGAATGAATCGGGTGATACGGAGAAAAATTCTTCGCGATTAACCACGTTGGGCCCTTCAAAAAATATAAAAAGGTGCTTTGATGACTGTAAAGGCCTCCTTGATCCCTCCTTGCCCTCCTGACTAGTGCTGATTGCCTCCCAGTTCTCAGGCGCAGTGTGAACCCTGCGGTTTTAGCGCATCCCTAGGAATATTAAAATTAATTATCTTAGGATAATGTAGTGATTTAAGATGAGAGGATGAACCCTTGCTTACTTACTTTATTGTTGAACTTTTGCTTACTGAATCCTTGTTCACTCACTTTCTTCTTACAATTTATAGTCACTGAATGTGAGAAAATGAACCTTTCGTTCTCTCTTCTTATAGTTAACAGTACATTATAGAGATTTTTTAAGTCTTTTATTGCGGAATGTTTTTTTTTTTTCTGTACTGTTGTACGTCAATATAAGATGCTCAGTGTGACATTAAGATATTCACTGTGACCCTAAAATGTTCAGTTTGAAACTAAAATGTTCTGAGTGAAATTAAGAGGTTTTTAGTGACACCAGGAGGTATTCAGATGGTGTTAACATCGTAACACATGCCATGTGTACTCTCCGGATATTAACCATCTTACGGGGTGGCCAAAGTAACGGCTGCTAGACTCAGTGTTCCCACTTTACAACCCATCCAACGTCTCGCCCTCACTCCCGAACAAGTCACCCACCGCCCAGGAGACCACCCAATGCCCCACCCTCAAGCCCGACAACGCTAACCACCACCCAAGATCTCGTCCAGTTCTCCACCTTCATTCCTGACCACACTGCCCAACTCCCACAGGTCTAGAGTCCACCCAGTGCCCCACTTTCATGGCCGATCACAACACCCACAAGCAAGGGGCCCACCTAGTTTCCACCCTCACTCCTGTCCATACCACCCACCACCCACACCACCACCTACACCTCACAGATAACACCATTCACCTTCTTACCTTACTTTTTTTTGTTTATCC
>WNWK01002987.1:42500-85000 GCA_009830355.1 Cherax destructor
GAAGAAAACGCTTGGTGTTTCCTTGTCGTATTCCTTCACTCGGGTTGGATTTCATACTGTGTCAAAGTGTGTCGGCTTGAGCTGGGCAAGTATTACATGCCAGTTGGCCTTCTGCAGTGTTCCTCCATTCTTATGTTCTTGTGTTCTTATTAAGGGTTCAGCAGCTACGGCAGCTTGTAAGGCTTCGTTCCAGGAGAGCTGGAGTTACTATTGCTTGAGAATTACCATCTCCCAGGATGACCCGTGTCATACACAGGAGAGAAGGAATTTTTATGGAGTTATCAACATTATCACAGACCTGGGAAACAAAAATTGTGCACAGGAGAGAAAAATGATAGAGGACAGGGATATTTGGGCACATAATAAACAGGATACACACACACACACATGTACATTAACACATATGAAATATATACATTTTTAACGCACCGGCAAACTCTCTCAGAGATGGGTGACCCAGAAAAATGGAAACACATTCACCGTCATTCATTCATGCGATATCTTGCCAGAAGCGTGATGACATCACTGTTTAGACGCCCCTTCTAACTGTAGCAACCTCACCTCTCCTTCAGTGTGCAAGAACGGTACTTTTCACCTCCAAGACTCAAGTCCACTTAACCGGTTTCCCCGAATCTCTTCATAAACGTTACCCTGATCACACTCCAACATCAAGTCTAATCACAAAATCAACTTGCAACTATTCACTTCGACTTAACATGCTAACACACACAAGCCTGTTGAATGCTCAAGCCCCTTGCACTCAAAGCCTCCTGTGTCTCTAGACTTCAACCCTTCCAGGGACGACTTCTACCCCCTCCTTCCCTCCGCCCAAGATTTACGTACCCTCTTAGTCTTTCTAGTTTCTTTCATCGCTTCTAAGTTCATAAACCACCTTAATAAACCCTCGTCAGGCTTCTGAGTTGTACTTACGGTAACGCTCCGAAGTCTCTGCATAATATTCACACCACATGTCGCCCTCAAACACGACTCTCTACTGTCTCCAACCTTCTCGTAAAAACGTTTAAAACCCATGTTTCACACCCGTGTAACACAATACTCTGATACTTATCTCTTTTCTTCATCCATACATTAAGTGCTTTGGTTCCACAGATGCCTCAATGCACCACCCACCTTTCCCTCCATCCTTCTGTTTTATGGTTTACATAGTCTTTTATAAAACCATCCACTAACAAATCCACTCCCACATAAAACCTCTTACCCTAACTATCTTCCCCTTTAATTTAACCTTTAATATATCCTTTGAGTTATCTTACCTACTGATGACATTGTCTTTGTATCCCAACTACCTCTTACTCTCACTGTAGTTACAAGTAAATAATGATCTAATATATCTATGGCCTCTCTGAAGACGTACATCCAAACGTCTACCAATAAACATTTTATTTACTAATATCAGGTCAAATAAACTAATGTCATTACAACTTATATCATCTCGCATATTTAGACATCTTTTTTCTTAAAATAAGTATTACCTATTACCAAACTTCTTTCTACACATAGTTAAGTTAGAGACTCCCCACCGTGCTTGACCCTGACACTCTAAACGCACCTTCAACACCTTCCATGAGTGTCTCTCACTGTATCATTGACGTCCTCCACAACAATTCTCTTCTTATTTGGTTGAATACTCAGGAACCGAGACTCGACCCCTGCAACTATAACCAGGTTAGTACTCATATATATATATACATGCACACACACACACACACACATATATATATATATATATATATATATATATATATATATATATATATATATATATATATATATATATATATACACACAAACACTCTTACATATAAATGTTTACATATTAACATATTCTTTGTACAGTATGCATTCGCAAGCAACTGGGGGTGCCACTGAGTTGGATAACTAGAATATCTTTGTTTTATTAATCAAAACTGGATGCATTAGCATGTGCTGCTATCATGTTCTACTCGATAGTTACACAGTGGGAACAAAAGCTAATTGTGTTTCCCTGTCATATTCCATCACTCAGATGACGGTCACACAGTGTTGAAATCATTCAGCCTGAGCTGGTAGCATCCAAGACAGGGATGAAGGAGGGAGAGATGGAAGAGGAAAGTAGGTAGGGAAGATGGAGGGTGGAGGATGGAGAGGAAGTTGGGGTATAAAGGTGGGGAAGGAGGGTGTGGAGGACAGTTGAGGAAGGGGAGTAGCTGTCAGTACTGCAGTGGTTTGGTGGGTTAGGGAGTTGATTACCTTGGCTTTGGGGAGCGAGGAAGAAAAGAGGTGTCCAGGTAAAGACAGAATAGTGGGGAGGGAGAGGTAGAGGTGGGGTGGGGAAAGAGAGAGAGAGAGGATACGTAAGGAACTGACAAGAAAGACGAATAGACAGAACAATGAGAACATTGAAAAAGTAAATGAAACAATAATTGACAGTGAGTAGGAAAAAAAGACATTCTTTTGTTAAAAATAGAAAATATATTGACTGTGAGTGTGCGTGTGTGGAAGAGAGAGAGAGAGAGAGAGAGAGAGAGAGAGAGAGAGAGAGAGCTGGTAGACAGCAGCGAGTGGAGAGACCAGCTGATGACACAGACCTGGTTAATTAAAGGTCACTGAGCAAGGTCTTCGTGAAACATTACCTCAAGACAACTTTTTTTTCTTGACACTCTGGCTGGACTCCAGATGGCTATGAGGACCTTCTTCACACCTCCCTTCCTCACACCTCCACATTCCTCACACCTCCCTTCCTCACACCTCCACATTCCTCACACCTCCCTTCCTCACACCTCCGTTCCTCACACCTCCAGTCCTCACACCTCCCTTCCTCACACCTCATTTCCTCACACCTCCCTTCCTCACGCCTCCATTCCTCACACCTCACTTCCTCACACCTCCCTTCCTCACACCTCCCTTCATCACACCTCCATTCCTCACACCTCCATTCCTCACACCTCCGTTCCTCACGCCTCCCTTCCTCACACTTTTTTTTCATCACGCTTCCCTTCCACACACCTCCCTTCCTCATACCTTCTTTCCTCACACCTCCTTTCTTCACACCTCCCTTCCTCACACCTCCCTTCCTCACACCTCCCTTCCTCACACCTCCATTCCTCACACCTCCCTTCCTCACACCTCCCTTCCTCACACCTCCATTCCTCACACCTCCCTTCCTCACACTTCCCTTCCTCACACCTCCATTTCTCACACCTCCCTTCCTCACACCTCCCTTCCTCACACCTCCCTTCCTCACACCCCTTTCCTCACACCTCCCTTCCTAACACCTCCCTTCCTCACACCTCCCTTCCTCACACCTCCCTTCCTCACACCTCCCTCTCCTCCACCCCATTCCTCACACCTCCCTTCCTCACACCTCCATTCTCACACCTCCCTTCCTCACACCTCCCTTCCTCACACCTCCCTTCATCACACCTCCATTCCTCACACCTCCATTCCTCACACTTCCCTTCCTCACACCTCCCTTCCTCACACCTCCCTTCCTCACACCTCCCTTCATCACACCACCATTCTTCACACCTCCATTCCTCACACCTTTTTTCCATCACGCTTCCCTTCCTCACACCTCCCTTCCTCATACCTTCTTTCCTCACACCTCCTTTCATCACACCTTCCTTCCTCACACCTCCCTTCCTCACACCTCCTTTCTTCATACCTCCATTCCTCACACCTCCCTTCCTCACACCTTCCTAAGATCTTTCCTCACACTTTTCTCACACCTTCCTCATATCTCCTTTATCACAAATTCCCATTCTAAGTCCTCTTGCTGTAATTAGGAACTCAAGAGAGAGAAAGAGAGAGAGAAAGAGAGAGAGAGAGAGAGAGAGAGAGAGAGAGAGAGAGAGAGAGAGAGAGAGAGAGAGAGAGAGAGAGAGAGAGAGAGAGAGAGAGAGAGAAGAGAGAGAGAGAGAGAGACTCCTAGAGTGCTTAGGCATCGGCAATGGAGTGATAGTATGAAGAAAGTGCAACAAGAAGACTTAAGCCCCACAGAGATGCCTATATCATCACGAGTGTCAACCTGGACTGACTTGTAGGACGCTCTTGTAAACACTCATACAGGTAGATCTCTGGTGTGTAGCGTACCTCTGTGCACGTTTACTCTCAGCTGCAGCTGTGAGTGGTGTTGTAGCTCGGACCATATTTGCATATCTACTGTACCATCTTGTTCTACGGTCATACAGGAGATATAGGGTGTCTTGTTTTGACTCTACATTAATCTGATTAATTAACCAGGGAGGCTGAGAAATAAAATTATTTGTGTTTGAGTGTTAAATTAAACTCGTAGCTGTTTTTGTTGGAATTTAGCGCTAACTTTACGAGGAAAATGGTTATTAACAGGTAATGTACTGGGTCGAGGAAGTGAGTGTTAAAGACTACAGTCTGTGGCAGCTAAATCCATCCTGCGGTGTTAGAGGAGGACGGTCGCCTCCCCGTGTCGCTGTTGTACACGATAGTGACAGTGACAAGAACCCTGGTAATGGTGGGAGAAGGCGCTGGAGAGGGTGTTGTGGAAGGTGTTGGAGAGGGTGTTGTGGAAGGTGTTGGAGAGGGTGTTGTGGAAGGTGTTGGTGAGAGTGGTTGGAGCCAGGTGTAGCCAAGAGGTGATGATGGAACCCTTTATATATATATATATATATATATATATATATATATATTTTTTTTTTTTTTTTGGCCAGAGTGGATGCATCAGCAATGTGCTGCTACCCTATTTGGTGTGACTGTTGAATAGTAGGAGCAAAAACTAGGTAGATTTCTCCGACGTATTCCACTGAGCGGGTTGGATTTCCTACAGCGTTGAAATCTGTGAGTCTGAGCAGGAAGCCTTTACTAGGGCAATGAGGACATCGTCAAGTATTTCATTAAAGGTTCAGCAGATACTGCAACCTCAAAGGTTACTTCCCAGCATAGCTGCAGTTTCTGTTACTAGGTAATTAACATCTCTCAAGAGTACTTATTGCTTACACAGGAAAATGCAGCTTGTATGAGGTTATCTAAAACATCACAGAGCGTTGCAATAAAAGTTATTTATATATATATATATATATATATATATATATATATATATATATATATATATATATAGAAAGAGAGAGAGAGAGAGAGAGAGAGAGAGAGAGAGAGAGAGAGAGAGAGAGAGAGAGAGAGAGAGAGAGAGAGATACAGACAGACAGACAGACAGACAGACAGACAGACAGACAGACAGACAGACAGACAGACAGAGACAGAGAGACAGAGAGAGAGTGTGTGAGAGAGGAAAAGAATATTATTATTATTGACACTAAGTGCTTAACCCACACGGATCATACCGTCTACAGCTTGGGATGGACAGAAACCAGCGAGGGGACAGGAATATGAAAGAGACAGAGTCAGGAAGGGTAGTGGGGAACACTGAGAGGAAAATATAATTAAAGTTGGTGTAAGGAAAAGAACAGAGGGAGGGAAGGGTATAAATTTGGAGGGTATAATACATCTAAATTCTCACTTACATTAATATACAACAATGCAGATTAATTGTATGCCTGTGAATGTATATTTGCACCGGCCTCATGAGCGATCTCTGCTTCACTTTGGATTAAAAAAACACCCACTGAATGTAGATTGACCCCAAGTAAAGATGGGCAAGGCTAAGCTACGCTACACTGCATTAATTTATTAGCAGTCAGGTCGCACGAGTGCTGGAACCCATCACCGCCCATCACGAGTGCTGGAACCCATCACCGCCCATCACGAGTGCTGGAACCCATCACCGCCCATCAGGGGTGCTGGTCAGGAAGACTCCTTGACCATCAGAGTACTAATTGGTTTTATATTCGTCAGGGAAAAATAATCTGACGTGAGTCACAATGAAAGGCTGACTTGGTGACTCATGTAACCATGATGAATTACCTATATGAGAATATAAATATGTAAGTCTCTGACCTCATGACCCTGTTCTAAACTCAGGGACTGACCGTTCTGGCAAGACTCAGGGACTGACCGTTCTGGCAAGACTCAGGGACTGACCGTTCTGACAAGACTCAGGGACTGACCGTTCTGGCAAGACTCAGGGACTGACCGTTCTGGCAAGACTCAGGGACTGACCGTTCTGGCAAGACTCAGGGACTGACCGTTCTGGCAAGACTCAGGGACTCACCACTTTCTATCAAGAGTCGGGGACTAACTACATCATACTTCTCTCTCCATTTCTACTTCCTTCGTGAAACGCTTTGTCATGAGAAACGTTTCGTCAATGAAGACACTTAAGTGTTGCACATGCGTCTGACTCACTGGTTATCAAGGGTTCTCTTGTAGGTGGACTTACCACGTCAGTCCTTCCACAAGGTTGCCTTGTTACTGGGAAACTATCCTTGATATGTTAAATTAAACGAACCCATCCTTTCCTTAGTTAAAAATTCTGACTGTTCCCCATTCCCCGGGGAGCTCTATAATTTCTATTGATTTAGCTCTTCCCTATAAATATAATATTGACGATTCAATAGGCATATAATCGCAGGATTATTCTCCAAGAAGAACACTAGTTAGATGACAGTTCCGACTGTTTTTTTACTGCGTGGTCGTAACTGGGGTGTGTGATCTTTTAGCGGTAATGTCGACTGTATTATTGCTGGTGATGGATGAGTGGTCAGGGGGTCAGGTTGAGAACTAGCCTGTGATAATGATCAGGTCAGACACTGTCTGTGATTATGATCAGGTTAGAACTAGTCTGTGGCCATGATCAGGTCTGAGATAGTCTGGGGTCGTGATCAGGTCAGAACCTGTCTGTGGTCATGATCGGGTCAGAACCAATCTGTGGCCATGATCAGGTCAGAACCAATCAGAGATCATGACCAGGTCAGAACCAGTCAGTGGTCATGATCAGGTCAGAGTCACATAGAGCAATTACATACCTGTCACCTACCTGTCAGGACCAATCCAAAGAATAATTAGCCCAGTCTACAAATTAAATTTGCTATTCAAATGAGATTGAGAAAATGCATCCAAAATTGAATAGAGCTTGAAGAGGCCTTCACAGCCCATGCTATTCAATTATGGATGCACTTAGTCAATCACAATTATGTAGTCTCACTATATAGAAGAACTTCATAAGAGAGTTTACTGCTGCCATGTGTGGCCCCACTTGTTGCTAGCAGGTGTCTTGCAGTACGCCACACCAGTTGCATATTGCTAGCAGGTGTCTTGCATTACGCACACCTGTTGCCTACCTCTACGACCACTGCTGCACCCAGTGTATTGAACAACAAGCTTCTTAGTAATCTCACTACTGCACCCAGTTTATTTTATTAACCCTGTGTAACTAATATATAGACTAATTAGCAGCACACTGCTAATGTGCTAAATGAAGAGAGAAATGGTGACCAGATGATCCCGTGAGGTAAATGATCCCATGAGGGAAGTGTTCTCGCCAAGAAGTGTTCTGTGTGATCTTGAAAAAAGTCAGGGAGGCTTAGAAATCATCTTTAGTGATATTGAGGATAGTGAGGGAGGCCTAGTAGCGTTTGTTTGCGACCTTAGTGACCGTTTAGGAGGCTGTTATTGTTCCTATGGAATACTGGACATGTCGGGAGCATAGAAGTGTTTCAGTGTGATCTCAAAAAACGTAAATGAGGCTCAATAGACTTTTTCTGTGATCATGAGAAACGTGGTAGAGGCCTAGTAGCGTTCCTGTGTGATCTTGGACCAGCCCAGAGAGAGGCTGGGCACCAAGGCTAGTGGAGACCAAGACTAGTCCAGTCCAGGGGATTGTGGATGCCAGTAAAGGGCCAGCCAAGAGAGGTTGGAAACCAGAGCTGGTGGAGACCAAGACTAGACCATCCCAGGGAGGGTGGAGATCAGACCTAGACCAACCCACGGAGGGTGGAGATCAGACCTAGACCAGCCGAGGGAGGGTGGAGACCATACATGGACAAGCCCAGGGGGTGGGCGTCATTGATGCAGTCAGGACACTGTCGGTTTGCTTCCAATTAGAGACTGTATAATTACATGAGCCATGAATATACAGCGGACATTCATTAATATTTATGTCAGCGTAGAGCAACTTTCCCGAGGTGTAGGTGTACACTCATCCCATTTGTACTCACTGGGATGTTTTCTCTGGGGCTGAGCCCCAGGTCCCTCATTGATATCGTACCTAGTGCTGAAACCGTGTTGCAGAGTCCTTTCCCAGTATTTGTTTTTAAAGGTACTTTTCGTTCCTTCACTAATCTCCTCACACTCATATACGGTTCTAGCTTATGTACTTAAGGACCAATAGTGAATTTAGAACCCATCTGGGCCTCTAGGTTCTGATTCTTCCACGTCAGTCTTTCACTCTCGTTTACACCCCGTGGCAATTTTTTTTTTTTTTTACGTTTTGACCGTATATCCTCTGGTTCTTCTCTCGTCCAGTGATGTGTTCAGTTTCATTAATCTTAGCTCGTGAGTCATGTATTTCATAGCAACTCTGATCGAGTCTGTGTTCTTAGCATCTTTATGGATAGTTTGTGTATTCAGTTCCCATCTTTTGTTTCTACCCTTGTTGAAAACATCTGTTTTTTTCTTCCTTGTCTATTTTTCTGGGTAACCTGTATGCTGCTAGCATGTCCCCTCACTTTTTGTATGGTGTTAACATGTCCCCTCACTTCTTGTATGCTGCTAACATGTCCCCTCACTTCTTGTATGCTACTAACATGTCCCCTCACGTTCTCAGCTCTTCTGTATTGAGTTCTGGCTCTTGCAGTTTCTCTTGATAATTTTTTCGACTCTTTGTTTAAGTATTGCAGACACTTGATTCTTCCGACTTTCTTTATGTATTTAATTGGATAAGTATTTTAGGATTTATTTGATCGATGGAGACTAGACGATCCATTGTACAGGTTCCGCTTAGTGAGTTGAATAAGCTCGTGTTGACTGCCTCTGTTTGGTCTCCTCTTTTGTTTTTGTGTGGAGGGTGGAGAGAGAGTTGATTAAGGAGCAAATGATCGACGTTAATGGAAGTTATTACAGAGTGAAACAGTGTTCGTCGGTCTTATGCTTCAACTAACAATCTTAATGAGCTCAGGGAATTGATCTACTATCTCGTATGAGTAGAAGACTGGCCAAAAAAGGACCACTGTAAGATATGAAATCCTGATGAAGCCCTAGAGGCTTCCAGTGAGAGAGAGAGAGAGGGAGAGCGAGGAGGAGCACTCTCCCTCCCACCCTTCCTCCCTCATTCTCCCTCTTTGCTCCTTCCCCTCAGGTATGTGTCCAGCGTCCGGTCTGGAACAAGGTGAACCAGCCTCCTTAGGTGAGGCGAGGTCAGTAACCCGAAGGGTGAAGAGGACAAAAGAGAAATTCCTTCGGTGAAGTTCTGGGCGATGAGGAAAGTTCTTGGAAAGTGGAAAGGGAACATTCTTCATTGGTAAACAGGAAACTGCAAACAAAAAAATCATTCTTTGCATGGTGACGTAAAATCAATACCTGAAAACGGTCTTGTTAAGCCCACGTCTCTCAGGTGATGTCAGCCCCACGCCTGACATGCAAAGTGATATCAAACGCAAGTCTATAAGATGACGTCAGACCCAAATCTGCACGACCACAGTGAAAATTTGACGGGGAATGAGTCAGGAAGAAGTACTTAAAACATCCGGTGTGAACAGCTTTTATATGTATATATATATATATATATATATATATATATATATATATATATATATATATATATATATATATATATATATATATATATATATATATATATATATATATATATATATATATAATGGGAGAGACAGACATTGTTCAATGATCCACTGGACTTTTTACGACACTTAATGTACTAAACTGATTTAACATTTTCACTAAACCTAATTACCTGTTTTACTATGAACATTTACTGGACTTACTTAACATAATTAATCGTTACTAATGGGTGTAATTCCTTAGTAATTTCGAATTAAGTTTCAATTGCCTTCAGACCTGTTTCACTGACTCACAGAAACCCGTCTCATTTTAACAAGAATCAAATATCAATGAAATCTTGACATGTCAATTGACAGACGTTTCGGGACAATTATTGAACAAACTTCTTCCTTTCTTTAAACAATCCATCGCATTATTTTATGTGAATAAACTAGCCAAATATATCAGAAAGATGTCGAATCCTCATGCGAAAATAAATTATGAAATCGGTAAAGAATGTCAAGAAATATATTCTTTAGAATGTCGCTGAAGACACGCAATGAAAAAATACATTTGGCGGTCCATGAAGGCACGAACGATATTCTTGTTCTTATCCGTGACTGAAAATAAAGAATGTATTAAGATTCTACATTCCCTGAGGCAATGTGACCACCGGCCGGATAATACCTTCGGTTGGACGAAGTCTATATTCAGTGCAGATCTGGCCTGGCCGGTTCCTGCAAACATGTCTATAAATGGCCAGTCTAAAGTGCAAAGGCCAAAAAAGTATTTTATTTATTATCGTGGCATTCAAGGGCTCCATCAAATGTATGTGTAATTATATATAAATATATATATATATATATATATATATATATATATATATATATATATATATATATATATATATATATATATATATATATATATATATATATATGCATATATATATATATATATATATTTAGCAAAACAACCACTAAGAAAAAATAGCAAAATTCAAGCGCTTTCGTGACTTCTCACATTATCAAGGAACTATAGTTCTTTGATAATGAGAAGTCACGAAGCTTGAATTCCGCTACCGCTATTTTTCATAGTGGTTGTTTTGCATATTGTGATATCACCTGTTATACATATATATATATATATATATATATATATATATATATATATATATATATATAATAATGCGAGTGTCTTTGTGTTTGCATGTAAATGTGACATAGATGCTATGAACAAATATGGAAACTATTAATTATATCCACAAACAAATCAATAAGTGATGAATGTTAGTAATCATGTGGTGAACGTTCCAAGGGCATCATACAACATACAACTGGCTTTCTGCTGCTCCAGCAGCTCCTCGACTCATTCTACAGCAACTGTATCAACGTTATTCTGCCTCGACGTAGAAAGCTCCTCGAGGCAGCTCTATACAGCAAGAAGTCTCCCGGAAGTGGAAGGAGGCCTTCGGAGAGGAAAGTAAGGACGCTGGAGTACTCTGGTTCCTGTTGGTTGGTTCGCCAGAGAATGACAAACGAATCCCCAGAAGTTTTTCTGTGACATGAGATGACTCGTTTAGTGGCACCGGCGTTATGACGTAATGTCTAAGGACAGATGTGTCTATAAGAACATGGCGTCTCTAAGGACACCTGTGTGTCTAAGGACACACGTGGTGAATTTTAAGGTAGCCTAAGGTCCCATGGCAGGCCACAGCAGCAATGACCACTGGTTTATCGGTGCTGGACACAGTGACAAGAGTGACAAAGTGAAGGAGATACCCACAGGACAGGATATATGTTTGTGTCAGGGTACGTGTTTGCGTCAGGGTACGTG
This sequence comes from Cherax destructor, assembly GCA_009830355.1. Classification (NCBI taxonomy): domain Eukaryota; kingdom Metazoa; phylum Arthropoda; class Malacostraca; order Decapoda; family Parastacidae; genus Cherax; species Cherax destructor. The sequence continues at coordinate 53,985 of WNWK01002987.1, forward strand.
TTTGTATCAGGGTACGTGTTTGTTTCAGGGTACGCGTTTGTGTCACGGTAGGTGTTTGTTTCAGGGTACGTGTTTGCGTCAAGGTACGTGTTGGCTTGAAGCGTGTGGGGTGATGCTGTAGACGTCGGGAGCGAGACTGTGGTGATGTTTTGGAGTGATGGTGAGAATGTCGACGATGAGGTCGTGAAAGTGAAGCTGATGTTTCATGCTCGGAGCTGACGTTTCATAAGTGAAGGTGATGTTTTGGACGCCAGCGGGGATGTTTAAACAGTGATGGGACAAAGTCCCAATGTCTATATTTTTAAAACGACTATAGACATTTTTCCCTATAATATCCCGGTGAAAATAACATCTCAAGAGAGAGAGAGGAGAGAGAGAGAGAGAGAGAGAGAGAGAGAGAGAGAGAGAGAGAGAGAGAGAGAGAGAGAGAGGTTGGGACATGAGGCCCGTGAATTTCTCTTGATCCATGGAATTAGAGTTACCAACCTTTTTATAGACTCGAACCTGATTATCTTTTATCTACAGGTGCTGTATGACCCTTACGGATTTAGAGATTCTCGCATCCAAAACTAGCATCCAGATAGCGTAGAGATTGTTTGATTATGCACTCGCACCCAAAGCTAACATCCAGGTAGCAAAGACATGTTTACGCACTTGCATCCAAAGCTAACATCCAGGTAACATAGAGATGTTTACGCACTCGCATCCAAAGTTAACATCCAGGTAGCATAGAGATGTTTACGCACTCGCATCCAAAACCAACATTCAGCTCGCATTATGGTGTTTGAGGATACAAAACTAGCTTTTAAAACACACAGGGGATGAATTTATATTCAAGCTCAAAGCGAGACCGGTCAGATAACTACAAGGTACCTGACTGTACTTCAAGATGCCACTGATACTACAGGAAAGAGATATTTTTTGTTATCCTCACAGAATATCGTAAGATGATTTCCTTGTACGTCGTCACTGGCGTCTTGTAACGATTGCATTACATCAGACTCAAGCTGTATTGTCAGATACAAGCTGATTTATTGTCAGATACAAGCTGATTTATTGGATGCCCACATTGCTAAACAAGCTTTATTGTGACAATGTTTCGCTCTGTGTAGAAGCTTTATCAAGTCATCTTGATTAAGGTTTATACTGCAGCTGTGCCTTATCGTCCAGCTGATTCATTACACTTAAACAGTGGGAAAAAATTTCAAGCTTTTTTCTTTAAGACATCGAGAACGTCTTAAAGCAAAGAAGTCCAGTTTGGTTTCTGAAGACGAGAAGGGAATACTGGTGGAAATTTTGCTCGTATCTAAAAGTAAATGTTTCTTCTCTGTGTAAATATAAATACAAAATTTTCAGCGGCACCCGGGATATATATAACTTATTGGAAAAATATTCCTTTAATTAAGCACTTAATTTAGACATTCTCATTAATTAACTAGTTTATCTTCTTAATTAAAGAGAAAATCTAGTACTCTGCAAAAAAGACATATTTAATTAGACAATCCTATCTTGAAACCTGAGAACATCGTTCCGTTTAATTAATTAGCTTTACAAGGCTTTCTCGTTAATTTTTTTTATCTGGTCTTCTGGAAATACTACAGAGTAACTATTGCCCTTCCTCCTCCCCACGCTGCTGCTGGTGTCCACTGAGATTACTAATACAGATTCCAATAATAACAGACATGTTATATACTGTACCGTGTTAATTAAAACAAATTAAAAACCTTCTATTACGACCTAAGAAGACCAATGGTATTAGTTATGACTTATATTAAACAAATTTGTTAGGGAATCCAGGCATTCTTTCCAAATTGGTAAAACAGATATTTTATGCTAGTTTAATCAGAAATATTCATACTTTTTTAAGAAATATTAATTTTATGGGAAAATCTACGTGTAGAGTGCCTGGAGGTTTCTCCTCCCGATGATCGCACGAGTTTTCAAAACCAAAACTGAAATGATTGCATCCTGGGCAGGTCGAGACATATGGGCGAGTCACCTTACACCCACTGCCTCTGTTCACCTTCAGTAAAAAGGTACCTGGGCGTTAGCCGACCGTTGTGGATGGCATCCTGGGGAATGGTCAAGTATTACAAACCACTGAGCAACTCGAATGTCTCTCAAATGACCAAATGATACACTATCTGTCTCCATGGAACAAAGTAAGTCTTAACTGAATTAAATATTCCTTAGTAATTAGAAATTCTTCACTTTACTAAGAGACCAGAGTTCTCTAAACTCGTGTTGTCATGACTGGAGAGGTCTTGTGATACCGCCAGTCAGTAGCTGAAGACACATTTACTAAGAAAACGTTTACTTAATAAATGTTTTTAGTTGTGCGTATGTCAATGTTGTCACGTTGTGACTTTATGTATTGCACAGTCTTACTTCTTGACGCTGTTTAATAAATTTTGAAAAGGTGGGTTGTGGGTGCTATCCGTCTATAGTTTATTGCATTACCGTCTCCTTTCGGAGAGGCTCTCGGGACACATGGCTGTATGAAAAAAGTAAACAAGGACAATGTTTTTTATTAGTAACAAAAATGTTTCACTCAAAATTATTACCTGGACAATGAACATAAATTGCTTCCATCAATTGTCATTTTAAAGAGTGACCCATCAGGCAGGGGAACAAAGCAAGAAAACCCGTATAAGGAAGCCTAGCAAAAAACACCATCTCGTGCGTTGGCAGGTAATTGATTTCCCGAAATCAGCGGTGTCCTTGATTCTAAAGTGGTGCACACTTCATACTCACAAGATCACTTAGGTACTCTGTCCTTCCAGTGGTCCTTCAGGTCCTTCAGCATCAGAACTATAGATGTAAACAAACTTACGAAGTGAGAGTACAATGTGACCATCTTCCTTCACCCACATTCCCACTTGAACGAGAGCCCACGACCCGGGTAGGGCACGAAGCATGGGCAAGTCTCCTCACACTGGTTGCCCCTGATCACCTACCCGTAGCTTCCTGGAGAAAGGTCAACTGCTACAACGGCTTCACAAAGCTCTTGGAGAGCAACACGTTGCAACAATAAAATGTCGCATTAGTTGCGACATTTACCTAACAAACATCTGAGAGACAAACTCCCTCAAAATGACGTGAAAACTTACTTTAACGGGAGACTTAATGTTAAAACATTGAATTCTACCGCAAGAAAAAGATAATGAAGGGAATATAAATTCCTTTGTTTACTTTTAGTTTTTAGCTTAGGAAACTCGCCCATTTTATCGTTCTGTCGATCGTCTACCTTATCGCCCTATCGCTTGTCCGCTTAATCGCCCTATAGCGTCCTTCCCAGTGTTGGCCCACCATACCGTGGTGGTGCGAGTGAAGCAGCCTTTACCTGGTCTAAGAATCCAGCCTCTGTTTTTTAAGGCTTAAGCATCTTATTTCTCAACCAGATCGTACCCTGATAAACTTTGCCTTTTCCTGTTGTTTAAGAATTTATGGCTTAATTCACTTTCATTTCTCCTCCATCACATTCACACAGAAATTATGTCTTATAACACCGTTGATGTTTCATCTTATAACTCGGTAAATCCTTGAAATCCGAAAGCGGTGACGTTATCCTGAAATAAGCAGCTCATCGACGCAATTTATAGCAACTGTATAAACGTTACTCTGCCTTGACGTAAGAAGCTACACAAGGTACTCTACGACAACTCTACACAGATGATTACTCTGCCCTGACGTGGGAAGCACCGTGACGCATTCTACAGCAGCTCTACACAGAATGTCGCTCTGCCCAGAACAAGGTAACGCTTTCAACCTCCCGATAAGCAGTTCACATTAAATGCGTCTTATTCCCCCAAGACCAAAGGAAAACAGATAAGTAAATTTATGTAAATTCCTTAAGAATGCAGGTAACTTAAGATACTTTACATTACATCAATATTACCAAAGATAGTTCATGTTGCTAAGTAATTTTTGGTACTGCGAAATTAAAAACTGGCATAGAAAAAGAAGCAGAAAAACTTGAATTAACTGATTACCTTTCATATGAAGACTGGATCCTAAAGGATCCCTAACATCCCGACACATTCCAAGCCTCCCTTTTAACTATTAACGAACACCACCAACCTCACTATTAACGAGCACCACCAATCTCACTATTAACGAACACCACCAACCTCACTATTAACGAGCACCACCAACCTCACTATTAACGAGTACCATCAACCTCACTATTAACGAGCACCATCAACCTCACTATTAACGAGCACCACCAACCTCACTTTTAACGAGCACCATCAACCTCACTATTAACGAGCACCATCAACCTCACTATTAACGATCACCACCAACCTCAATATTAACGAGCACCACCAACCTCACTATTAACGAACACCACCAACCCATCGTAACCTCGTCTCACCTTTTTACTGTCACGAAATTTTCAGTAATGTAGATTAGCAAATGCACAGAATTCGCTTCAGCGACGGATTCCTCTGGGCTAGTGTGCAATTTTTTCCCCTATAAATCGCTATCCCAGCGTGGGTCATTCGGTACAAGGGATAATGAAGGCTCGTTCCTCCGAACGCTGAACACGAGAGAGCGACACACTACCCATGTGCAGGGTAGAGAGTGGAGGCTGCTGCCCTGAGTCCATCCACAAAATTTCTTGTCTGACATCAAGATGATGGACACAGGAAGTAGACTTGAGAAGCGAGACTCACATACTGGACAGTGACAACAAAGGAAATTATTTTCACTCTTTAACTTCTGTAAATTTCTTAAGGATCACCTTCATTTTCATAGCGTTACATAATGTTGCTTGTATTTATGTGTGTGTGTATACTCACCTAGTTGTGGTTGCAGGGGTCGATTCATAGCTCCTGGCCCCGAGTGTGTGTGGGTGTGTGTGTGTGTGTGTGGGTGTGTGTGTGTGTGTGTGTGTGTGTGTGTGTGTGTGTGTGTGTGTGTGTGTTTGTATGATTAGTAAGCAATGTACCTGCTCGCTTTATTACTTAATATGGTTTCACAAAGCTTTACCAGCTGTGCATCGATACTAAGGTTCTCTCTCTCTCTCTCTCTCTCTCTCTCTTCTCTCTCTCTCTCTCTCTGTTCTCTCTCTCTCTCTCTCCATATATATATATAAATATATATATATATATATATATATATATATATATATGAAAACAGATGAATAAGGAGGCTTTAGGAAAGGTAGGGGGTGTGTAGACCAAGTGTTTACAGTGAAACATATAGCTGAACAGTATTTAGATAAGGGTAAAGAGGTTTTTGTGGTATTTATGGATTTGGAAAATTGGTATGACAGGGTGGATAGGGGGGCAATGTGGCAGATGTTGCAAATGCATGGAATAGGAGGTAGGTTACTGAAAGCAGTGAAGAGTTTTTACGAGGATACTCAATGAAAGTTGGTCATAGACAAGGATGTGTGATGTCACCATGGTTGTTCAATATATTTTTAGATGGGGTTGTAAGAGAAGTGAATGCGCGGGTGTTAGCAAGAGGTGTGGGGCTAAAAGATAAAAAATCGAACACAAAGTGGGAGTTGTCACAGTTGCTTTTTGCTGATGACACTGTGCTTTTGGGAGATTCTGAAGAGAAGTTGCAGAGATTGGTGGATGAATTTGGTAGGGTATGTAAAAGAAGAAAATTGAAAGTGAATATAGGAAAGAGTAAGGTGATGAGGATAACAAAAAGATTAGGTGATGAAAGATTGGATATCAGATTGGAGGGAGAGAGTATGGAGGAGGTGAATGTATTCAGATATTTAAGAGTGGACGTGTCAACAGATGGGTCTATGAAGGATGAGGTGAATCATAGAACTGATGAGGGAAAAAAGGTGAGTGGTGCACTTTGGAATCTGTGGAGACAAAGAACTTTGTCCATGGAAGCAAAGAGGGGAATGTATGAGAGTATAGTTATACCAATGCTCTTATATGGGTGTGAAACATGGGTGGTGAATAATAATAATACTATAATAATATTTTTATTTACTACAAGTACATGTACAAGGTATACAGGCCTAGCTGACATCAATGACATACTACTATATAGAAAGCCGCTTGTTATGCTGAGCATTTCGGGAAAATTAGGTCAGTGTCCCAGGATGCGACCCAAACCAGTCGACTAACACTCAGGTACCCATTTTACTGATTGGTGAACATAGACAACAGGTGTAAAGAAACACCCCCAATGTTTCTACCCTGGCTTGAAATCGAACCCAGACCCTCGCCGTGTGAAGCGAGAGCTTTAACCACCAGGCCACCAGAGGAGAAGGCGGGAGGCAGTGGAGATGTCATATCTGAGGGCAATGTGTGGTTTGAATATAATGCTGAGAATTCATAGTTAGGAAATTAGAAGGAGGTGCGGGATTACCAAAACTATTATCCAGAGGGCTGAGGAGGGGTTATTGAGGTGTTCGGACATGTAGAGATGATGGAACGAAATAGAATGACTTCGAGAGAACATAAATCTATAGTGGAGGGAAGGCGGGGTAGGGGTCGGCCTATGAAAGGTTGGAGGGAGGGGGTAAAGTAGGTTTTGTGTGCGAGGGGCTTGGACTTCCAGCAAGCATGTATGAGCGTGTTTGATCGGAGCAAATGGAGACAAATAGCAAATAAATAAATATATATAGATACATTTTCTCTCAGTCTACAGCAGAATTCGACGAACCTGCGACAAAGTGCTAAACCTGTAAGGGTCATACAGCGCCTGGGAAAAATTGGGTTTGATCGTGAGATGGGCAGCCAAGGGAGCACCAATATATCTTTTTTTTCATATTAAAAATAATCACCTTTAAAAAATACTTCAACAATTACAAAATATAGCAGCCTAAAATGGCCTCATCGTCTCATCTACTGTAATAGAAAAAAAAAGTAGCAACAACAACAAATTTCTACGAGAACTTAATAAAAAAATGAAGAAAATACACGCCATGATCTCCACGATTACCATCCCTCAATACCCTGGAAGAGATTCCATGAATCCTGATGCCCGGGTTAACTCAAAGAGATTCCGGCGCTCGTAGTACGATCCAGGCTCCAGTGTTCTCCTTTGTCCAGCCTCTGCTGGAAATGCCATCAGGCAGGTATTCCTCGAAGCCTGGAAGCTGCGTTTATTACGAGGAACGATGTTATTAAATGAGGTGTGCAGCCTGCCACACCTTCGTAGAGAAAATATTAGAGTGAATCATTTCCTCAGTGTGAGTGGGTAAGTGGGGTAGTGGGTGAGGGAGGAGGAGGAGGGTGGTGGTGGTGGAGGAGGAGGTGGTGGTGGAGGAGGAGGAGGAGGAGGAGGTGGTGGTGGAGGAGGAGGAGGAGGTGGTGGTGGTGGAGGAGGAGGAGGAGGAGGAGGGGTGGTGGTGGTGGTGGAAGAGGAAGAGGAGAGGAGGAGGAGGAGGTGGTGGAAGAGGAGGAGGAGGAGATGATAGTGATGATTGTGGTGATAATGATCGTACATGGGAGTATATAATGAAAAACATATATATACCGTTAAACTATGTCCTCTATACCGAGTATAATTACAGTCGTCGAGTAGATTTCAGTGTACTCTCTGAACAGGTGAATTCAAAAAGAAAAGCTGAAGTCTCTCTCACTCTCTAATACCTAGCCTAAAAACCCTTGTGCCCTCTCGTCTACGATATATTCCCGTGTTCACAGCTGCTTTCAAGAAACCGTGGAACTAGATGATATTCAAAGAACATTTATCGTCTTACAGAAAATCAGTAAAAGATTTGAATTAGTTGGTTAGTCTTCATAAGCACTTGTTTTTGTGCTCTATAATGCATTTTTGAATGACATATTTTATCTGGTAGTTGTAGTAGTGGTAACAGTAGTAGTAGTAGTAGTAGTAGTAGTAGTAGTAATAATAGTAATGGTAGAAATAGTAGTAAGTAGTAGTAGTAGAAGTAGTAGTAGTAGTAGTAGTAGCAGCAGCAGTAATAATAATAATAATATTAATAATAATAATAATGGTAATAATAATCTAGAGCAGAGAAAACTTGTAAATATCTATACTTGGACAATACTCAAGGGCCATGAACGAATAATTTACAATAACTGCTCACTAGAGTGGAAGATACGGGAGCAAATGTGGACTAAAGCAAATGAGAGTAACGATGACACGAGCACAATTGGGGAACACCGTGTCAACATACGTGGTCCACGACTCTTCAGCCTTCTACCAGCAGATGCCAGACACTGGATAAGTTCCTACAAAGTGCGCAGCATCAGAGAGGTTATCACGGTTACGGGAGAATGCGGGCCGGGATAAGCAACAGCCTGGTTGATCAGGTGGACATTAGGGTTGCCTGGCATTAAGCCGGGTTGAGAGAGTAGAAACACTATCGGAAATCGGTCTCAGGTAGATCTTGGTGATACAGAGGTAGAATATGCCAACTGTATGAACATGAGATACAATGCAGATAACGGCATTTCGCCCGGTGGGTGAAACGTCTTGACAATAGAATGCCATACCCTGCATTTCGTGTCTCGTTTACACAGGCAGACTTTGGCCTCCAGCTCAGTCTTTTGGCAGGAACAATGGTGAATGAAGAAGGACTGTCCCGTATTGAAAACCTTGCAAAAAGGGGAGGTTTAAATTTAAAAGCTCCTGACCTTAAAACCTTTCCCTTTTTTTGCCATGTATCTGTCATGCTCAACGTCGAGGAAGACATTAGTAACCCCTTGCGGGAGTAATTATGTGTACGAGGGATCAGATAAACAGTCTTCAGGGTGATGAAGCCTCAGAATGGAGATGACTCCTCACTAGGTAGGGACATTGGGGAGAGGGAAGAGACCTGAGCGCAGGAAGAAGAGAAAGGATTAGGGAGGAGCGTAAGAGGTGAGGGGGCAAAAAAAGAAGTGGAGGCGGTAAAGATGGAGGAGGAAGTGGTGGGTGGGGCAGTGGTGCAGTGACCTCCGTAGCTGCCACTTCATCTTCCTGGGGGAAATAAAGTGGAACTTGGTACATTTACCACTCCCACTCACCCTACTCTCTCCACTTCCGTGATTTGTCCCTCCCTCTCCTCCACTCTCATCCACACCTTCATTTTTTCCGTCTTCTCCATACAATCTTCCTTCTCTAGACCCGTGAGTTTACACTTGTACAGGAAGATGAATGACCCTTAATGGAGGTGATCAACAAAGACCGTAGGAGTAGGACAAAAAAGATACCCTTCAGACGAAGTCGTATCTTCCAACGAACGACTTGAAGCTCACGATGACTTCTACGAATAAATTTAATTGTACATTACTTTGTAGCTGCTGCTAGTAGCGGCGTAGGTGATAAAGAGGCAGCGTAGCGTCCACGGCCAGGCTCGACGCCAGAATGTAAGAGCAACAGTCCTGGCAGCTGGCCACACGTTTTCCCTCGTGTTGTTCTTCTTCATCCAGGGGACTCAACGAGTATGTTTCATCCGACCTTTAAACTCTCGTTGAACCAAGAAGAATCGAATCAGGGACTCCGTGGAGATAGCGTTTAAGGTCTCTTCAGATGCTATTATGTTGTACGTGAATGGTATACAGCACCGGCAAGATGAACAATTAGACACCTGTGGAACATGTAGGTGTCTTTATCGTAGACGGTTCGCCAACCAGTAGCTTTACCAATACAAATTTAAGGACATAATGGGAAGACTGTACAACTATATACAAGAGACGAGGTAATCAGTCTTTTGTATATAGTTTTACAGTCTTCCAATTATGTCCTTGAATTTGCAATGTTAAAGCCACTGCTTGGCGAAACATCTGCAATAAAGATACTCAGATGTTGCAAAGGTGTCTAATTCTTCTGCAGATGATATCAGGTTCACAGACTGGTCATCAGCTAAGCACTGTTTTCTCTTATCGTTGAATCATCCCCAAACGGGATTAGCGCTATTTTTTTTTTGCGTATGTAATAAAACGAATAATATAACCCACAGACTCTGCCCAGTGCTCAAGTGTGTTGAACTTCAAGGAAAGAAGAGAGTTGCATTTGAGAGACAAGGTGTTGAAGCATCAGGAGCCGGGCCAAGGACGCTCTAGGCTTGATACTTCAGAAGTGATGTCAGGAAAGTGACAGCGATACTGCAAGTACATGAACAATATGTGATGTGTTAAGCCCGTGTAGGTGATTCTCCGTCCGCTAATCGCGTACAGACACTGTACCGAACTGTACTCTCGTGTGGGTGAAGTGACAGTTGATGTGAAGGGGGTATAGAAGGTACCGTGATTTTTTCTATATCTAGAGAGAGAGAGAGAGAGAGAGAGGAAATGAAACTCGATTTAAAAGAGAGAGAGAAAAAACAAAAACAGGACACGTGTCAAAGGAACCTGGAGCTTTGCCCACCTCAACCTCCCTCAGGAAGAGTCCCAAACGGGGCTCCTTCCGTTACCTTACGATTCCCCATTGAGAAAAATAAGACCACTCAAACCAATCGAGCAACCGGTTCCTGGGGCAAGAATGTGGGTGTGGGCAGGTGTGGTCAACCTGCCTGCAGGATATTTTCCACTGCATGGGTGGACGCTCGGGGAGATGGGGGGAACACATGTGCCGGAAGGTGAGTCACCCCTAGTTGATCCCACCTCACCTCACCCACACCTCACCCCCACCTCATTCCCCCCATCTAACCCCACCTTCGCCACACCCCACCTCGTTCACAGGTCAAGAGACACTTGTAACATGAAGCGTGGCTTCCGAGGCTAGAAACGAAGCCTCGCTGCAACCTCATCAGTATAACCCCGCTGCGTATCATTATTTACGTGAACCGCTGAATCGATGTGGGTCATTTAGCGCAAGGAGAGAAGAGACGGGGCTCGAACTTCCGTTCTGTTACGTCTCGCAACAGGTGGTGTCTTCCACCTCCCCACAAAACAGTGGAGAAAATAAATAAAACTCAGTTTAAGTGAGATTTTTAAAAACCTGTTTTAATTTTACGACTTTCAAAGCTGACGTTTCTAGATTTAAGGTATTACAAATGTCTTGTGGAGGAACACACTAAATATTATTGGCTTGATAATTCTGCATTAGCTTTCGGACTGGTCTCAGACCGGGCCGCGGGGACGTTGACCCCCGAAACCCTCTCCAGGTATACTCCAGGTAATAATATTATTATTATTATTTTATTATTATTATTATTATTATTATTATTATTATTATTATTATTATTATTATTATTATGTATGTATGATGATGATGAATTAGTTATTATTATTATATATTATTATTATTATTATTATTAGTTATTATTATTATTATTATTATTATTATTATTATTATTATTATTATTAATTATTATTATTATTATTATTATTATTATTATTATTATTATTATTATTATTATTATTATTATTATTATTATTATTATTATTATTATTATTATTATTATTATTATTATGATGATGATGATGATGATGATTAGTTATTATTATTATTATTATTATTATTATTATTATTATTATTATTATTATTATTATTATTATTATTATTATCATTATTATTATTATTATTATTATTATTATTATTATTATTATTATTATTATTATTAGTATTATTATTATTATGATGATGATGATGATGATGATGATGATGATGATGATGATGATTAGTTATTATTATTATTATTATTATTATTAGTTTTATCTTATTACTTTTATTCATTTTTTCAACGAACCGGCAGTCTCCCACCGAGGCAGGGTGACCTAAAATGAAAAACAAAGTTTTTCTTTTTAAATTTAGTAATGTATACAGGAGAAGGGGTTACTAGCCCCTTGCTCCCGGCATTTTAGTCGCCTCTTACGACACGCATGACTTACGGAGGAAGAATTCTGTTCCACTTCCCCATAATTTTTATAATTATCATATTCTCGAAGAAACGCTAAACCTTTAATGAGTTTTGATCCTAAGAAGGCGAAGGTGGCTCCGTTTCCTTAGAATCAAGAGCCCCTCTCCAAGGTACCTCTCCCTACCAGGGTGATAACAAACCATATGTACTAACTGAGATTACATTATAATATATCTTCTGTGCAATTTATTATTAACGGGTCTTTTATTGGATGAAAAGATACTTTTATTTATCATAGACAAGGCCAGAGTTGTATGTAAAACGTATTTCATGTATTTTTTGTTGATAATGGGATTCATACATGAATATGTTTTGGAAGATATTTTTCCCCTGGTTTTATCGGAATGTTTAAGCCACCCGAAAGAGTTCGGTGATAAAACTCTTCTGGGGTAGAGATGTTAACCTCCTTAGAGGGACTGACCTCAGACTGGAGACGCGTGTGTCACCACCAGGCTGTGTCACCGCCAGGATGTGTCATCACCAGGCTGTGTCACCGCCAGGATGTGTCACCACCAGGCTGTGTCACCACCAGGCTGTGTCACCACCAGGCTGTGTCACCACCAGGCTGTGTCACTACCAGGCTGTGTCACCTCCAGGCTGTTTCACCATCAGGCTGTGTCACCATCAGCCTGTGTCACCATCAGGCTGTGTCACCATCAGGCTGTGTCACCACCAGGCTGTGTCACCACCAGGCTGTATCACCTCCAGGCTGTGTCACCACCAGGATGTGTTACCACCAGGCTGTGTCACCGGCAGGATGTCTCACCACCAGGCTGTGTCACCACCAGGCTGTCACCACCAGGCTGTGTCACCACCAGGCTGTGTCACCACCAGGCTGTGTCACCACCAAGCTGTGTCACCACCAGGCTGTGTCACCTCCAGGCTGTGTCACCATCAGGCTGTGTCACCATCAGGCTGTGTCACCACCAGGCTGTGTCACCACCAGGCTGTATCACCTCCAGGCTGTGTCACCACCAGGCTGTGTTACCACCAGGCTGTGTCACCGGCAGGATGTCTCACCACCAGGCTGTGTCACCACCAGGCTGTCACCACCAGGCTGTGTCACCACCAGGCTGTGTCACCACCAGGCTGTCACCACCAGGCTGTGTCACCACCAGGCTGTGTCACCTCCAGGCTGTGTCACCATCAGGCTGTGTCACCATCAGGCGTGTGTCACCACCAGGCTGTGTCACCACCAGGCTGTGTCACTACCAGGCTGTGTCACCACGAGGCTGTGTCACCACCAGGCTGTGTCACCTCCAGGCTGTGTCACCATCAGGCGTGTGTCACCACCAGGCTGTGTCAATATCAGGCGTGTGTCACAACCAGGCTGTGTCACCATCAGGCGTGTGTCACCACCAGGCTGTGTCACCACCAGGCTGTGTCCCCACCAGGCTGTGTCACCACCAGGCTGTGTCACCATCAGGCTGTGTTCCCACCAGACTGTGTCACCACCAGGCTGTGTCACCATCAGACGGTGGAGAACTGGGAAAAGAATGGACCAGTGATGTGAAAGACCCCCCAGAACACCCACTTTTGTCTTCCAGAGAGGTAACGCCTGCTGTATACCAAGCACTTGCAATGCTTTCCTGACGCTGGTACAAGCTTTTATACTACGTACATAGAAGAATTGAAAATATTTGTTTGAATGCAAGTCTTACGCTGCGGTTGCATAGTCAATAAGACACTTGTGCAATATTTGGGTGTAGTATTTTGGGTACCATTATTTTGGGTATCATTATTTTGAATAACTGTTTCGTATATTAACTTATAGGTGGCCAACTATTTATGCATCATGCGGCTGCATGTTTTTAAGTGTATAAATTGTGAATGAATGAGGGTAATAGTTCCTGGAAAGCTAATTAAAAACTGAAAAAGGGATATTAGTAATTTTACTGGAAGGCTTGACGAGCACAAATCACAACAGTGACTGAAACTCTTCACTCTCAATAGACGACTTGGAAAGAAATTCTTAAACGACGTTTCTGTCCGCCCTGGACCATTACCAAATCACAGGGTCTGCTAACTGTCCAGAGTGGACAGTAACATCACATATAAAGTTCCTGTATAAACTAAAACTTAATAAAGAAATGAAAAACATCATAACTTTCTCCGAGGAAGAAGATAGTCATTGTAGGGCATAACCCCCGCTGGTCCCCCAGCTAACACACTGAAGGGCAGCAGGTGTGGCACACAGAGAAGAGCTGCTTGTAAAGTCCTACATCAAGCAACTACGTGAGCACAACTCACGTAGCGACTCCGACTTGCACTTAGTGGATTTGTTTCCATTTATTCACCTTCCTCTCAACCAGTTTAGAATCGCTAGTCAGTCAAAGATATTCGCTTTATTTTTGTACTGCTGAATATAGGTCAGTGTATTATATATATATATATATATATATATATATATATATATATATATATATATATATATATATATATATATATATATATATATATATATATATTAATATATATATATATATATATAGTGTTCCTACATCAGCTGTTTGCCATTCTTCCACGAATATAATGGGATCAGGATGAGAAGCAGGAAGAACAGCATTGCTGAACAGCATACCTAGAGTTGCATCGGCTCGACTCAGGGCTGTGACAGAGCCCTTGATGATGCCATTGACTTGTATGTTGCATGCCATCCCCAGCAACTTGCACAGAACTGCAGGTTGCTATCCGGCCACGAACACATGTGCACTCTGTCAGTATGATAAGGGAGGAGGTATGTCACTGCAATACAGAGCTCGTGAAGTAAGGCCTGTGTGTCTCTTGCCAAGAGCTGGGCTGTTGCAAGGCTGTTTCAAGCCAGAGGAAAGTAAGAACATAGGGCTAATGGAGGACTGCAGCAGGACTAATGTCCCATAATGGGCAAGTCCAAGTGTCACACCCGCCATGGGTTTAAATCCCCCCGTTCCGTGGTTTGCATGACTGTTATATGCTATATAACTGTTAAATTGTAGTTAAATGACTGTTAGGAGACTGGCGGTTCAAGATTGCTTAATGAACAGTGTTTAGAATGATTGGTGACTGAAGTGTGACCAGGTTATTACTTATGTCCCCCAGGTAGGTGAGTGGACAGGCGATGTCTCCCAGGTAAGTGAGTGGACAGGTGATGTCTCCCAGGTAGGTGAGTGGGCAGGTGATGTCTCCCAGGTAGGTGAGTGGGCAGGTGATGTCTCCCAGGTAGGTGAGTGGGCAGGTGATGTCTCCCAGGTAGGTGAGTGGGCAGGTGATGTCTCCCAGGTAGGTGAGTGGGCAGGTGATGTCTCCCAGGTAGGTGAGTTCGGGGAGTCCCCCTGCAGACAACGAAGGTGAACAAGAAGTAAAAAATAGCATCCTATTACCCCTCTCTCCCCTCCCTGTTCCTGCTATCTTTTTTTTCTCTGTCTCTGTCTCTCTCTCTCTCTCTCTCTCTCTCTCTCTCTCTCTCTCTCTCTCTCTCTCTCTCTCTCTCTCTCTCTCTCTCTCTCCTCTCCTCTCTCTCCCTCTCTCTCTCTCTCTCTCTCTCTCTCTCTCTCTCTCTCTCTCTCTCTCTCTCTCTCTCTCTCTCTTCTCTCTCTCTCTCTCTCTGTCTCTCTCTCTCTCTCTCTCTCTCTCTCTCTCTCTCTCTCTCTCTCTCTCTCTCTCTCTCTCTCTCTCTCTTTACTGTCTCACCTTTAAAAGAAATAGGAGGAGGAAGGTGAACAGGAAGAACAGAGCCAGAATTACGAGAAAGATAAGGAAAAGAAAGAGAAGTAAGAAACAGGAAGAGGGAGAAGAGGAGGGGGAAAGAAACAGCAAGTGAAAGTGGAAAAGGTGGAAGGGGAACAGGACATGGAAAAGGAGGAGGAGGAGTCGGTTATATCGTACTGTGTGAGTCATGTACAATACCCTCTGTGTGAGTCATGTACAATACCCTCTGTGTGAGTCACGTACAATACCCTCTGTGTGAGTCACGTACAATACTTTCCGTGTGATTCAAGTACAATACTATCTGTGCGAGTCAGGTACGTTAGTTTTTTTCCTCTGAGTCTAGTAATATTGTGTGAGTCAGTAATATTGATTTGCTTGTGATTTTATTTACGTTGATTTGTGAGTCAGTCCATTACTTTCATTTGTGTATAAGTCTATTATATGGGTGTATGTGTGTGTGTGTGTGTGTACTCACCTAATTCTCACCTAATTGTGGTTGCAGGGGTCGAGACTCAGCTCCTGGCCCCGCCTCTTCGCTGTCTGCTACTGGGTCTCTGCTCTCCCTGCTCCATGAGCTTTATCATACCTTGTCTTAAAACTATGTATGGTTCCTGCCTCCACTATATCTTTCTCTAGTCCATTCCACTTCCTGACTACTCTGTGGCTGAAGAAATGTTTCCTGACATCCCTTTGACTCATCTGAGTCTTCAGCTTCCAGTTGTGTCCCCTTGTTTCTGTGTTCCCTCTCTGAAACAACCTGTCACTATCTACCTTGTCAATTCCCCGCAGTATTTTGTATGTCGTTATCATGTCTCCTCTGACCCTTCTTTCCTCCAGTGTTGTTAGTCCTATTTCCCTCAACCTTTCTTCATAAGACAGACCCCTGAGTTGTGGAACTAACCTTGTCGCAAACCTTTGCACTTTCTCTAGTTTCTTGACGTGCTTGACCAGGTGTGGGTTCCAGACTGGTGCTGCATACTCTAGTATGGGCCTGACGTATACGGTATACAGTGTCTTGAACGATTCCTTGTTAAGGTAACGGAACGCTAATCTTAGGTTTGCCAGTCGCCCATATGCTGCCGCGGTTATCTGGTTTATGTGTGCTTCCGGAGACGTGCTTGGTGTTATACTCACCCCAAGGTCTTTCTCCTTTGATGAGGTTTGTAGCCTTTGTCCACCTAGCCTGTACTCTGTCAGCGGTCTTCTTTGCCCTTCTCCGATCTTCATGACTTTGCATTTGGTGGGGTTAAATTCGAGAAGCCAGTTGCTAGACCAGATGTCAAGCTTGTCCAGGTCACTTTGAAGTCCTGCTTGGTCTTCATCCGATGTGATTCTCCTCATTAATTTCACATCATCTGCGAAAAGAGACACTTCTGAGTCTATCCCAGCCGTCATGTCATTCACATATAGCAAGAATAGCACTGGTCCTAGGACTGACCCCTGCGGTACACCACTCGTCACAGGCGCCCACTGTGATACCTCATCACGCACCATGACCCGTTGTTGCCTCCCTGTGAGGTATTCCCTGATCCATTCCAGTGCCCTTCCTGTTATACACGCTTGGTCTTCCATCTTTTTTACTAATCTCATGTGAGGAACTGTGTCAAAGGCCTTCCTGCAGTCCAAGAAAATGCAGTCAACCCACCCTTCTCTCTCTTGCCTTACCTCTGTTACTTTATCATAGAACTCCAGGAGGTTTGTTACACAGGATTTGCCTTCCCTGAAACCGTGCTGTGTGTGTGTGTATGTGTGTGTGTGTGTGTATGTGTATGTGTGTATGTATGTGTGTGTGTGTGTGTGTGTGTTTGTGTATGTGTGTATGTGTGTGTATGTGTATGTGTGTATGTATGTGTGTGTGTGTGTGTGTGTGTGTGTGTGTGTGTGTGTGTCTGCTAAATTGGTTTGTGGGTCTATTACATCGATGTCTATGCGGATGTAATCCACTGACGTCTTATTCACTATTGTTCTTTGAAGGACTCACACACACACACACACACACACAAACACACACACACACATACACACACACACACTCACACACACACACACACACACACACACACATACACAAACACACACACACACACACACACATACACACTAAAGTCAGTAAATGAAATGATGGAATACGTGACATCAAAATGACAGGAGGCAGTGGGAAGGGTTGTTCAAAAGAGCAACAGAAATAAATGGAAGACTGGAACGAGCCCTTGGTTCACCCAAAGGTGCAGAGAGGCCAAAATTAAGTGCGTTAGAGAATGGAAAAAAATATAGAAGACAAAAATAAGGAGATTAGTCGAAGGGCCTGAAACGAATATGCACAGATAAGAAGTGAGGTCCAGCGGCAATACGAAAACGACATAGCATCGAAAGGCAAGTCTGACCCGAAGCTGTTGTACAGCCACGTGATGAGGTAAACAACAGTTAAGGACCAGGTAATCAGGCTGAGGAAGGAAGGAGGAAAGCTCACAAGAAGTGGCTGAGAAGTATGTGAAGGACTCAGCATGAGATTGAAGGAAGTATTATCAGTTCAGAGAGAAAGGAATCTGGAAAGCCGGAATGGTGGGGTACACCACCGAGTGCTGGACACAATACACACAACCGAGAAAGAGGTGAAGAGTCTGCTAAGTGAACTAGATACCTCAAAAGTGGTGGGACCGGATATCTCTCCGTGGGTCCTGAGAGTGGGAGCAGAGGCGCTGTGTGTGCCACTAACAACAATCTTCAACACATCTATCAAAACTGGGCGTGGTGTGGAATGCAGCAAATACAGTCCAAATTTTTAAAAAGAGACAGACACGTAGCATTAAATTACGGACCAGTGTCACTGACATGTATATTATGCAAAGTCATAGAGAAGATTATCAGAAGAGTTTTGGAGAGCCTAGACAGGAACGAGCTTATACACAACAACCAGCACGGTTTCAGGGAAGGAAAATCCTGTGTCACAAACCTACTGGAGTTTTACGACAATGTGGAGGAAGTAAGACAGAAGAGAGAGAGAGAGAGGAGTGGGCAAACTGCATTTTCTTGGACTGCAAGAAGGCTTTCGGTACAGTTCTACACCAAAGATTAGTGCAAAAGCTAGATGATCAGGCACGTATAACAGAAAAGACGCTGCAATAAATCAGAAAATACCTGACAGGCAGGCAATAACGAGTCATGGTAAGTGACGAGGTGTCAGAGTGGGCGCCTGTGACAAGCAAGGTTTCACAGGAGTCAGTCCTAGGACTGGTGCTGTTTCTGGTATATGTGAATGACATGACAGAAGGGATAGACTCAGAAGTGTCCCTGTTTGCAGACGATGTGAAGCTAATGAGGAGAATTCAGTCGGATGAGGATCAGGTAAAACTGCAAACGGATCTGGACAGGCTGCAAGCAAGGACCAGAAAGTGGCTCCTGGAGCTTAACCCCACCAAGTACAAAGTCATGAAGATTGAGGAAGGGCAAAGAAAACCGGAGACAAAGTACAGGCTTGGATGGGCCAAAGGCCGCAAACCTCATTCGAGGAAAAGGATCTTGGGGTGAGCATAAATGCAGCACCAAGTTGGAACTCACACCTGGTTAAGCTCATCAGAAAATTAGAGTGCCAAGGTTTGCAAGAAAACTATTCCCGGCGCTAAGGGGCATGTCCTACGAGGAGAGGTTAAGGAAAATCAGCCTGACGACAGGGAGGATAGGGAGGGGACATGATAACGACTTATAAAATACTAAGAGGAATTGACAAGATGGATAAGGAAAAGGACGTTTCAGAGATGGGACACAGCATCAAGGGGTTGCAATTGGAAGTTGAAGACTCAGATGAATCACAGGGATGTTAGGAAGTATTTCTTCAGCCATAGAGTTGTCAGAAAAAATCTAGAAAGTGATGTAGTGCAAGCAGGATCCATACATAGCTTTAAGAAGAGATACGATAAAGCTCATGGAGCAGGGAGAGAGTGGACTAGTAGAGACCAGTGAAGAGGCGGGGCCAGGAGTTATGACTTGATCCCTTCTACCACAGATCAGAAGGGAGGCCCAAAGACAGTACGAGAATGACATAGCAGCGAAAGCCAAATCTGACCCAAAGCTGCTGTACAGCCACATCAGGAGGAGAACAACAGTCAAGGACCAGGTGATCAGGCTGAGGAAGGTAGGAGGGGAGGTCACAAGAAATGACCGGGAAGTGTGTGAGGAACTCAACATGAGATTCAAAGAAGTGTTCACAGAGGAGATAGAAGGGCCTCCAGAAAGGAGGAGAGGTAGGGTACACCATCAAGTGCTGGACACAATACACACAAATGAGGAGGAAGTGAAGAGGCTACTAAGCGAGCTAGATACCTCAAAGGCGATGGGGCCAGAAAATATCTCTCCATAGGTCCTGAGAGAGAGGGAGCAGAGGAGCTATGTGTACCCCTAACAACGATCTTCAACACATCTATCGAAACAGGGCAACTACCTGAGGTTTGGAAGACAGCAAATGTAGTTCCAATTTTTAAAAAAAGAGACAGGAACGTAGCACTAAACTACAGACCAGTGTCACTGACATGTATAGTATGCAAGGTCATGGAGAAGATAGTCAGGAGAAGAGTGGTGGAGCACCTAGAAAGGAATGAGCTTATCAACGACAGCCAACACGGTTTCAGGGACGGGAAATCCTGTGTCACAAACCTACTGGAGTTCTACGACAGGGTGACACCAATAAGGCAAGAGAGAGAGGGGTGGGTAGATTGCATATTCTTGGATTGTAAGAAGACGTTTGACACAGTTCCACACAAGAGATTAGTGCAGAAGCTGGAGGACCAGGCAGGGGTAACAGGGAAGGCACTACAATGGATCAGGGAATACCTGTCAGGAAGACAGCAGCGAGTCATGGTACGTGGCGAGGTGTCAGAGTGGGCGCCGGTGACGAGCGGGGTTCCACAGGGGTCAGTCCTGGGACCAGTGCTGTTTCTGGTATTTGTGAACGACATGACGGAAGGAATAGACTCCGAAGTGTCCCTGTTTGCAGATGATGTGAAGCTGATGAGAAGAATTCAATCGGACTAGAACCAGGCAGAACTACAAAGGGATCTGGACAGGCTGCAAGCCTGGTCCAGCAACTGGCTCCTGGAGTTCAACCCCACCAAGTGCAAAGTCATGAAGATTGGGGAATGGCAAAGAAGACCGCAGACGGAGTACAGCCTAGGGGGCCAGAGACTGCAAACCTCAATCAAGGAAAAAGATCTTGGGGTGAGTATAACACCAGGAACATCTCCTGAGGCGCACATCAACCAAATAACTGCTGCAGCATATGGGCGCCTAGCAAACCTAAGAACAGCATTCCGACATCTTAATAAAGAATCGTTCAGGACCCTGTACACTGTGTACGTTAGGCCCATACTGAAGTATGCAGCACCAGTTTGGATCCCACACCTAGCCAAGCATGTGAAGAAGCTCGAGAAAGTGCAAAGGTTTGCAACAAGACTAGTCCCGGAGCTAAGGGGTATGTCCTACGAGGGGAGGTTAAGGGAAATCGACCTGACGACTCTGGAGGACAGGAGAGGTAGGGGTCACATGATAACAACATATAAGATACTGAGAGGAATTGACAAAGTGGACAGAGACAGAATGTTCCAGAGATGGGACACAGCAACAAGGGGACACAGATGGAAGTTGAAGACTCAGATGAATCACAGAGATGTTAGGAAGTATTTCTTCAGTCACAGAGTTGTCGGGAAGTGGAATAGTTTAGGAAGCGATGTAGTGGAGGCAGTCTCTATACATAGCTTTAAGCAGAGGTATGATAATGCTCATGGCGCAGGAAGAGTGACCCAGTAGCGGCCAGTGAAGAGGCGGGGCCAGGAGCTTTGAATCGACCCCTGCAACCACAACTAGGTGAGTAACTAGGTGAGTACACACACACACACACCAGAAATACCCCACTCCATACACGTCTTTGTACATATATGGTTTATGGTTCTATACCTACTACATGGTTTTATACATTCTTTGTTTCATATATATATATATATATATATATATATATATATATATATATATATATATATATATATATATATATATATATATATATATATATATATATTAATGCAATCGCGAAACAAGTGGTATTGATGCAGATAACAAACTGCAGCATTGTAGGGGATTGAAAGAGTGTTACTTTTGGACAGCCTCGTGGGGAGGAAGTCAAAATTCACGACGCTCTAACCACTGGACAATACAATCGGGTTCGACCCCCGGTTATGGCGCAGTTTGTTAATTACGTCAATACCACTTGTTTCGTGGTTCCATTAATATATAAACTGCTCGTGAAGGTTGGTATTGGAAATATAAACACATAAGCAGTATTATGTGATCCTTTATTGACAACGTTTCGCCCACACAGTGGGCTTTATCAAGTCACAAACTGTTTGTGACTTGATATAGCCCACTGTATGGGCGAAACGTTGTCAATAGAGGATCACATTATACTGCTTATGTGTTTATATTTCCATTATGTCGGTATTTTATACCATTTACTTCCAAGGTTGGTATTCAAACGGGATGAGAATTAAATTAACTCTGAGGTTACCACTGCCACGTACGTCCTCGCATCATGAAACTTGTCTAGTGGCACTTGGTACATAATGTTTGAAGGATTGTATGGTCCAGTGGTTACAGCGTCGTGAATTTTGACTTGCTTCCCACGAGGCTGGCCTTAAAAACACGAATTCGATCCCCGGCCATGCCGCGGTTTGTTAATTGAATATATGTCGTGCCGTATAGGTAAAACGCGATTTTGGCTTAAATAGCAACGCTCTTCTTGCCGAATAAGGCAAGCAAAAATTTGTGTATGCAATAATTTCACAAAAATCTTTCTGAACCTAACGAAAAAGTTTATTTCATTGTGTTTGTTTAATATTAAATTATTGTAAACTTATATAAAATATATTTAGTTGTATTAGACTAAATTAAAATGCGCTTGTTATAATAAGGTTAGGTAAGTTTTCTAAGGTTCTTTTGGTACAAAATTATTAATTTTTACATTAACATAAATGATATATATATATATTATATATATAATATATAATATATATATATATATATATATATATATATATGCAAGACAACACTAAGAAAAATAGAAGAATTAGCGCTTTCGTGACTACTCACATTATCAAGGAACATTATCATAGTTCCTTGATAATGTGAGTAGTCAGAAAGCGCTTGGAATTCTTCTATTTTTCTTAGTGGTTGTCTTGCATATTTTGATATCACCTGTTTACTGTGATCTTTTTGCATTATATATATATATATATATATATATATATATATATATATATATATATATATATATATATATATATATATATATATATATATATATATATAAGAACTTATTGCTAGATAAGGAGGAAAGACTGGGTATAGTTGACGTTCTCCTCAGCTAGTCCTTGGATCCCATGTCCCACCCAGCCTGTGCTGTCTTGGTAGGCAACTCAGCACTCACTTCAGATTGCCTAAATGCAAATCTTCTGGAGTACGATTCTCTAGCTGCAAGTTTAGAATTTGTGTGCTTAGATAGTTAGCGTGCTAGCTTCAAAGCCTTGCCACTATATGTTGAACATGTAGGCTGCAATTCGGTTGTAAATTAACACAGAGAATATTTTAACGCGAAAATTGAGGATTAAAGTAATCTATCCCCTGAATATACACTCAGATGATTATACAGTGAAATAATACACCTATATATTCATTAAAATAAGATATATGTGTAATGAACAGTTTTTGATACTGAAGGATATCCCATATATAGACAGGAAAACAGCAATGGAAATGAAACTGTTTTGACTCTCAACAAGAGTCCTCATCAGCACAATGTACACGAGAGGAAGTTGAGCAACTTAAATCGGGATGACAGGTCAGGTTGAAATGCTAAGTGCAGCACTACAAGTGTCCTACTGGGCCAAGCCAGTGAAATGTTTTTGAAGCATAAAGACTGAGACATACACATCTCAGTATGAATACACTAGTATGATTAACGTTATTTAGATTAAAGTCGCAATACCTAGTGGCTGAAGTTGCACAAAAAAACTTGCAACACACTGAAGACCTGGTCCCTTCTCTCCGAAAGTCCCACAGTGAAATTTCCCGTCTTTAGTTTTTTCTGTTTACCTTGAAAGACGACTCACAGTAACTAAACCAGTCATCGTCATCAAGTTGATTAAAATGCATTGACGACTTGGACGCTGCAAGGAGTGTTGAACTTCACTTTGTGCAACGCAGCACTGCTGACAGACTGTTTGTAGTCACCTACCGTTTGCTGTCACCTACTGCGTTGCTCCTTGTTCATAATTACTCTTTGCTTCATTGAAAATGAGAGGACGAGACAGTGGCACTGTGCAGACAAAGGCACAGATAGCTGACCAAAACTTTATCGGGACATTTTCCCCTTTTCCTAATTAACAAAACTGGATACAACAACAGTGTGTTGCTACCTAATTTTATGTGACAGATTTAAGGTACAAAAGTTAGCTATTTTCCAACCCTTTCATATTCCATGACGCAGAATGAGTCGCATACATAATGCAACAGGATATATACACGGAGATGAATAAGTACTACTACTACTAATACTACTGGTAGTAGTAGTAGTAGTAGTAGTGGCAGTAGTAGCAGCAGTAGTAATAGTAGTAGGAGTAGTTTATTATTATTTTAGAGATATTATATATATTTTATTATTTATATTTTTTTAATATTTATATTTTATTATTATTTATTTTTTATTATTATTTATATTTTATTACTTTTAATATTTTATTATTTTCATTATTGTTATTATTATTATTATTATTATTATTATTATTATTATTATTATTATTATTATTATTATTATTATTATTATTTTATCATAAGAAAACGCTAAGCCCGTATGGGTATGATGTGAGAGAATCCTTCAGCAGGACAATTACAAGCCGGGAAAAACGTGATTATTGAACATAATAACAAACAGACGTTACTACCATTGCATACTGAGTGGGTTAGAGGAGTGGGTGGGTGAGTTTGAGAGGGTGGGTTATAGGGTTTGGGCGAGCAGTTGGGTGGATTTTTTGGAGGAGGGTGCGTGGATAGCGGTTCCCTGAGCAATGAGATGAAGTGCCTGGCGTCAGCACTGCTGAAGGATGCTTTCCCGTTCGGACTTATTAACGTCATTCCCTTGTCCCCGAGGCCAAGGAGAGGATGAGAAGGACCCTGTGTCCTTGATGTATTCCATAGTCATGGTCGTCAAGGCCCCACCCGACCTAGTCGTTGAGGCCACACCCGACTTTCCTGTTGAAGCCATACACGACCACGTACGACTTGGATGTCATGATTACGCAGCTTCTGGTCGTAGAAGAAAATATCCGACTTGGTCAAGACTACACGAGTGCACGTGTGTATGTGTGTACTCACCTAATTGTAGTTGCAAGGGTAGATTCATAGCTCCTGGCCCCCACCTAGCCCCTATCGTACCTCTTCTTAAAGCTATGTATGGATCCTGCCCCCACTACTTCGCTCCCCAGAATGTGTGTATGTGTGTGTGTGTGTGTGTGTGTGTGTGTGTGTGTGTGTGTGTACAACGAACGACTTAAATCGTCAACCGGATTTGCTAAGAACACCAATACAACGCATTGCCTTCCGTGAACCACACACCCACCTTCATGTCTTCAGCAAGCACAGCAGCGTCACAGCAGCGTCACAGCAGCGTCACAGCAGCGTCACAGCAGCGTCTGCTCAGTTTGACGAAGAAAGACATTGTTTTGTCATTGGGTAAAAAACTGATAAATCAATGTCATTAAGTGACCTTATACCAGCAGAGACGACGTCAGTTCCCTGGAGGGAGCGGACGCGTCTGACGGGATTTTTGTCTTCTTCTAGAAGATGAGAATTTGATTTAAAATGTGTATTTTTTTTCCTTGACTAGAACGACTTATTTATATTTCTTTCTTTATTAACAAATGAGGAATGTTTATGGATTAGCGTGCTTTTAACTCTGTGTGTGTGTGTGTGTGTGTGTATGTTGTGTGTGTGTGTGTGTGTGTGTGTGTGTGTGTGTGTGTGTGTGTGTGTGTGTGTGTGTGTGTGTGTGTGGGGTCATCATCGCCCGGGAAAATGACCTGTGACCAAAATTAAGCTTCTGGACAGAGGAGGAAAATATTTTTGCTCGGGTTCTCTTTTATATTCATGGAGTCATCAGTCCTTCATTGACAAAACAGCGCCACAACAGGAGATTCAGACAAGAGCCTTTAAATAAAAAAACACATGCGCTTGTACTTCACAGTGGAAATAACAATCATCGCAATATACGCCTCTTTTTTTTTAACCAGATAAACCAGAAGGGTGTTGATGTCCATTAGGTCAAATAAATTACTTCCAAACACACATCATCTTGTCGAATCAACTTGATTTATTCAGGATTTATTTTGCCAAATTCAAGAAACTTCTTCAATATATAAGTCTCTGGCTTCATGCATCTGCTTCATGCTCTGACAACCTCCAGGGCTGAGGGACTGAGTCCCTCGAATTTACCTCTCCTCTTTTTTCTACTGTGTTCAGTGTTCTAATTCCCTGTATTAGACTGAAGAAGCCTGCCGTCCAGGCGAAACGTTCCGACAACAAAGATACCTTCATACATTGCATGTTTACGAAAGGTTTACTTGAAGAAAATTTGATATTAACACCAGATTCGCCCAGATGACGTCAACGAGAGATGTATGGAAACGTGAGTCAGTGCTTGAGAAATTATGTGACAGTCTAGACTCTAGATGTTGTACGGTAGTCATGGAGACTTTGTATTGTAGAGACGTTGTGTGATCGGCTTAGAGACGTTGCATGGTAGTTTTGGATGAGTTGTTTGCCGAATATGTCAGAGTTTCCAGCGTATTTTCAGTCATAATCCGTGAGGTAGAGGGTAGGTAGCCTTCCGAGCCATTCTTATGACCACACAGTCTGGTATAAATCTTTCTGTATTCCTCTCTCACACGATACACACACTGAGAGGTGTATATTTCTCATTGCGTATACACTGATGGCTTGCTTCGGTCTCTATTCTAGGAATTAAAGTATTCTTGACTGGTGGTGAACAGCGTTGCATGCGACCTTAATGACCTTCGTGTAGTCAATAGGGTTTAAACTCTATTTACCAACCTCCCGCTAAGGCAGCAACAATCTCACTTGACTCGCTCTCTTTTCTTTATTTTTTGAGACTAACGCTTCATTAGCCACTGGAATGTTCGATTAGTGTATAACTGATTTATGGAGATCGTTATACATTATCCAAGAGATCTTCGTTCAATTTCTAGATATTTTAATGGCAAAAAAACTTCAGGCATCTATGAATAATTTCCAGAGATTATCGAATTATTCCAAGAGAACTCGAGCAATTTCCAAAGCTCTTGGAAAAAAATTCCAAAAATCCTAAATAAGGTTCTTTTGGACAATTTCCAAACATCTTCGAACAATTTCCAGATCTAAATCATGACTGAGGATGTTGATTGAATTACTGAGGCTGACCTCCACCCCCTTTTATTTATACTTCCTTGGTGCTATAAAATAAGTTTGTCTCTCCTCACAATTCTTTTGCAAAGTGACGAGCAGGGTCTTACCTAGATTATTAATTATTATTATTATTATTAGTAGTAGTAGTAGTAGTATAATTTTTATTATTATTTTTATTATTTTATTATTATTATTATTATTATTATTGTATTATTATTATTATTATTATTATTATTATTAGTATAGTAGTAGTAGTAGTAGTAGTAGTAGTAGTAGTAGTAGTAGTAGTAGTAGTAGTAGTAGTAGTAGTAGTAGTAGTAGAAGAAGTAGTAGTAGTAGCAGTAGTAGAAGTAGTAGTAGTAGCATTCTTATTATTAATATTATTATTATTATTATAATTATTATTATTATTATTATTATTATTATTATTATTATTGTTGACGGAGATGTGATAAAGTCGTAATGAACATACTGTGCTAATAGAATAGTAGGGACCTGGGTTCAGTCCCAAAGGATAGTTCCAGTTCCTCGCATCAACACATTTCTGAAACTATCTTGCTGATGATGAACAATTTTTTAAAAGATTCCATTTAATCCATTTCCGGTTGACCCTTTTTTGTGGGGTTTGAATAAGTACGAAGGGTAAGGATGGAATTAGTGTGTGCACTCTGAAGGAGGAAGAAGTGTGTGCACTCTGAAGGAGGAAGAAGTGTGTGCACTCTGAGGGAGGAAGAAGTGTGTGCACTCTGAAGGAGGAAGAAGTGTGTGCACTCTGAGGGAGGAAGAAGTGTGTGCACTCTGAAGGAGGAAGAAGTGTGTACACTCTGAAGGAGGAAGAAGTGTGTGCACTCTGAAGGAGGAAGTAGTGTGTGCACTCTGAAGGAGGAAGTAGTGTGTGCACTCTGAAGGAGGAAGTAGTGTGTGCACTCTGAAGGAGGAAGTAGTGTGTGCACTCTGAAGGAGGAAGTAGTGTGTGCACTCTGAAGGAGGAAGTAGTGTGTGCACTCTGAAGGAGGAAGTAGTGTGTTCACTCTGAAGGAGGAAGTAGTGTGTGCACTCTGAAGGAGGAAGTAGTGTGTGCACTCTGAAGGAGGAAGTAGTGTGTGCACTCTGAAGGAGGAAGTAGTGTGTGCACTTTGAAGGAGGAAGTAGTGTGTGCACTCTGAAGGAGGAAGTAGTGTGTGCACTCTGAAGGAGGAAGTAGTGTGTGCACTCTGAAGGAGGAAGTAGTGTGTGAACTCTGAAGGAGGAAGTAGTGTGTGCACTCTGAAGGATGAAGTAGTGTGTGCACTTTGAAGGAGGAAGTAGTGTGGTAGTGTGTGCACTCTGAAGGAGAGGTGGGGGGATGTTGCAGTCGGTGGGTAATCTGACCTGTGATGTTAACACGCTTTTGGCAAGATGGTGAGTGAATGAATGATGGTGAATGTGATTTTTTTTCTTTGGGTCACTCAGCCTTGGTGGAAGACAGCCGTTTAGATTTAAAAAATATGGTTAGTATTAATATATCATATATTTGTAACTACGTTTCATAAATACGTTGCCCTACTAAATATTTTTTTTTTTCATTTAGATTGATGAATAAGGAATGTGTAAAATTCCTGTCAGTTATATGGCATTAAGTGTATTAATAATTTTGCAAGCTATGTATATCTCTCTCTCTCTCTCTCTCTCTCTCTCTCTCTCTCTCTCTCTCTCTCTCTCTCTCTCTCTCTCTCTCTCTCTCTCTCTCTCTCTCTCTCTCTCTCTCTCTCTCAAACGCTTATATTCAAGGCTCGTATCCAATTACTCTCTTCATGAATACTTAAAATAGAGTTTGTCTGATGAGTCGAGATGACCAGTATGTAGACCTGGAACATTCAGTGTTCCTGCTTCTTTGACAATGTGGCCACACCTTCCACTTAAAAGCCTAAATTTCTCACAGAATATTTCTTGTGTGTGTGTGCCAGGTACTTGACCTGATATCCTCTCAGATGAGACTGGATAGTGTGGCGACCAGAAGGAAGAGACAGGAAATAGGAAGGTTAAAACTTCGAGTAGCTGAGAGGATGAATTAGCTTAAAGTTGTTTGGATAAAGAAGAAGCTAAACAAATATTGCTATTGAAAGGGGAAGCGTTGTAGACGACAGAGAAAGTCACTGAGGTTCACCATTTGAGTAGATTGTTGTTGGAATTCTAAGACCCACGTCGGCTCGAGTAGGTCGATGGGTAGCCTCCGGCACAATTCACTTCGGTTTCGTACCCGTGTCCACAGCAAATAACCGGAGTATACTGCTTCCGGAGCGTGTCGATGACCGGCTTCCCTGAGAGGTGTTCCTACTTGCGGGTGTGTGTTCATGCCGCGGCTGGAAGTCTTGCCGTTGACACTCAATCGCAATGGCCAACGGGCTGCGGGTATCGGATATCCTCAGGAAGGCCTTGTCCACATTTTCCCATATTTTCATACCTGGGAGGATAGTCCGCGGATCGGGGGCACAGCCGATCCTGGTTCCAGATCAGCTGGCCCCAGACGAACCATTACCCAACCTCAAAGTCGAAAAGTCGAAAATGCATATTAATTTTCAATGATTATATGATTAGCTTAGATTTGGCACTTTTGTTTTTAAATTAATGCGTTTTAAACAACAACAAACGTGAAAATGCTGCGAAATATCAAGTTTTTTTTTTTAATTGCATGTAAAATAATGGGGAATATTGAATTGAGGATAAATTATTCTGGGAGTAAACGGGAAGAACGTGAGTGTTTTTTGTGAGTGAACATTGAAGTGATCCTCGTACACTCCACACACACACACACACACACACACACACACACACACACACACACACACACACGCACACACACACGACATACATAAGGGGAGCAAGGATTATTATTAATATAATCAAGGGGGGAAGCGCTAAAACCGTAGGATTGTACAGCACCTGTGGGGGGATGTGGAAGGTATTCAGGCTTAATTCAGGATGCTGGAGCACAGATCCAATTCTCTAGATCAAGAGCCCCTCACCAGCATCTAGGAACCTCCCTTGAGGGGTAGGGGTGCAAGGAGACCTCCAAAATAGCAACATCGCATGAATACCCAAAGAGGAAACTTAAATTTTTTAACCACATTTGATAAGTATGAATATAACTGCTCCACTGTATTCCGTCCATTTATTTAATCAACATGAATTAGTTTGTTATATATAAGAATACGAGCACCTTCAAATTTAAACATTGCATGACGTCACTGAAGAGAGGTCAAATGTAAACATTGTGTGACGTCACTGGAGAGAGGTCAAATGTAAACATTGCGTGACGTCACTGGAGAGAGGCCAAATGTAAACAATGTTTCAGTGGGATTTTGTATAACTAGTACCAAAAATAAACGACAGCTTCCTTACAAAGTTTCTTCTTCGTGATACGTGCAGTATCCTGGTTGACTTTTTTGTGTTATCCTAGGTAATTTACTCGTATGTTACTATCATACTATGTATAATAATTAGTGTAAAAGTTTTTATGTGTACCTGTACCTAAATAAACTTATTTATGCTTTTTTATAAATGAAGTTGAAAAAAGAATATAAGAAATTGAATATCTCTCATTATGCAAGCCTTTGTATTTGCTGTTCGTTTTTGCACGTACTTTTTTCAGTAACATACAGGATAAAATGAACTATTTAGAGGAACTTTACGAGACAACTAACTTGGTGTTCTGACCTTCAGAATTATTATCGTCGCTCCTCGTGTGTATTCTTGACGGAAAGGAAGCCGCCAGAACCCCGAGTAAACCATGACAGAGAAAAATATGTCTATAAAAAGAGGGTTTGTTGTATAGTCGAAGGATATATGTTGTGTATTACACACACACATGGTATATAGAGGCGAGGTGTGTGTGTGTGTGTATTCACCTACTTGTGGTTGCAGGGGTCGAGTCATGGGTGTGTGTCTAGCATTGCATATACACTGAGAAGTTTGCATGTCTCTGTGTATATACACGGACTATTGTTACTATAATCATAACTAAGTGCTAAACCCACAAGGGTCAAGCACAAGTGTG